>VZSU01000398.1:304999-319921 GCA_013398715.1 Nesospiza acunhae
AAAGCCAGCAGAAAAACGGTACCAGGTTAGGACCATGAGACTAATGAGAAAATAAGGTTCTTCTGTTCTGATTCCTCTTCTAGAATCTTACTGATTCCTAAACAGTGCTGGTCCATTATGAGCTATGTGATATGTTGTTTGGTGGAAAAAGTATCCTGCAGATTTGAAGAGTAGCAGAAAACATTCAACATATATAAATGCTTGTTTTATGAGCCAAAAATTCAACGTGTTCTTTTTTATGTCTTTTAGCTGCTTTCATGACACATACTTTTACATTAATTAATATTATTTCTCTCTCATTTATTTATTTGCAGACTTTCTGTGCTCTAAATCCTTTAAAAGGTTTGGCTATTATTTGTTTTCAATGACAGTATCACATGTGTGAACAAACACACAGATTCCTACCCATAAAAAGCCACATGTATTAAGAACTCAAGACGAGTGCATTTGGATATCAGCCTGCTTGAAAACATATGTACAGTGTTGGAGTAGCCACATTTGACCAGCATCCAGTCCCACAGTGGGGAGTCCTCCTGTCACAGCCCAGTAGACAGAAGGTAGCCCTGGCTACATGTGCCCAGACACAATCAGTAGAGAGGCTAAGCACACATTCCTGTGACTTTTTGATGACTTTAAATCTGACACAATGGCCTGATCATTCTTTAATCAAGAAGAATCAAGACTCGCTCTGTCCTTAACAGATTAGGCTTCTTCATTCCTCTGGCAGCTGTTGATTCTCACAATGTGCAATGTGTTTCTAGTTAATTTGGTTACCTTTTAGTCAGATAACCATGTACACACGTGTTCAGATCTGATCTTTCACCTCTGAAAGGATTCATCAGAAGCATAAAAAAGTAAACAATAATGACCTGCAGAAGGAATAAATATGCAACCAAATACTTCTATGTGATTCTTTTCATCTTAACCTATATTATGTGGCACAGCAAGATTACCAAGAACAAGATTTCTAGAATAACTTATCAAGATGTACTGCAATACATTTTTTAAATTATTTTAATATTTAGCATTATTTTATACAAATACATCCACAAAATCTTTCTGACCCATCAATTGAAAGGTGATTGTTCCAATGTATTTTTTTAATATAATCAACAAATTAAAGAATGAGTTGGAGGTGAAATACAGTGCTCCCATTACAGTAGATTTTCCACTTTTTCCATCTTTCCATTTCTCTCACACAGGTAAATGTACAAAGATATTTGTGCAGTTTTTGCACAAAGTCTGTAAGACAGAAATACACTCAACTTCAAAGAAGTTCTAGGAAAAAAAACAAAACTAAAGCAGCTAGAACAAAAATCAAATATGATGTTATATTAAACTGTGAAATAAATGGTACTATTTGTCTCCAGCTGTCATCTTGCTTTTTCCTGCAAGTGGTAACTTCCCTCTCTTAAATTTATGGAAGCTCTGTTTACATATGATTCTGTGGCACAACAAAACGTGTTTAGTTGCAGAAGTTTATTAGAGCATGTTCAATGACTTACTGTGATTATATCTAAAGGTACAGAACATGCCCAAAGCATTACTGAAAATATCTGAAGGCATAAATCATCTTGCAGGTTTTGAAGGTCATCTTGTATGATCCATGATCCCTACAGATATTTATTTTTAGGTGATTTTTACTGCTTAGTTGTGTCTTTTTTCTCTGGATTTTTTTTTTTCCTTAAATAAGTTTGTCTCCATGGAAAACCAGATAATGTTTAAGTCAGAGTGTATACACTGCTCACACTGGTTTAAAGATCAAGCTTCCTTCATTTCATTGAAGGGAACACCTAATTTTGCATCCAAAAATGGGAATCAATTAGATGAATGTTTATGTTATTTAGCTGTCTGCAAGTGATGTGACTTCTTTTTTTTTTTCCTTTTGTTTGAACTGAACTGTACAGTCATGTAAAGATTGCAAAACATGACAATGTTTTATAGATAGCTACTGAAAGACTTTCTCTTCTGATGTGTGGACTAGAATAAAAAGGTATTAAATCTTTCTTAATGGGGATGAAATCTTAGTGGGCACCAATCTATGCGGTATATTAGGATAAAATCAGTGGTATTTAATGAAAATCTAATGACTTTCTATGAAACATTAGGAATTTCTGAGATTTAACAAAGGTTCACAATGGGATAAAATTCCAGTAAGAAATTATTTTATATTAACTGCAATGTTATTTAAGTATTCAACGGCACACATATACTAGATAGGGGCATATGATATGCTAGGGGCATATCATGGGCTTGGTCCCAAATGCTACTAAGGTTAGGAGACTGAAGATCATAAATCTTTTGCTGACTTATTTCAAAGTCCAGGTAGTAGAGATTGCTGCTGTAGCTCAATATGATTGTATCTTTACTGAAAAATGCAACCCTCTAGGAAAACTAATTATGAATTACCCTTCTATTTTACTGATTGTAGTAACAGAATATGTATCCATGTGTAATACAATTAAGGTACTAGGGATCATTGTGAAAAACTTTTCATGAGACTGACAGGCCAGCTGTTTTAAATTTTCAAGAACTTTACTAAATTCATTCATTCCCAGTACTTTTCATGCCAACAATTAATTCTTACATGTCATTAATAACTGCTAATACCTTCATGCCAACAATTAATTCTTACATGTCATTAATAACTGCTAATATGAAGATGAGATTATTAGTCTTTAATATCCCAAATTACCTGTGAGTACAAAATGCTGCATAGTTGCTAACTGATGGTCCTGGGTGATCCTGGATCATCAATATCAGGTTGGTCAGATTTGAGAACTCATTAGTGAGAGAAGCCAGAACTCAAGTGGTCTTGTCTTCTTTCTTTTCTGATTTTTCTTCCTCATGTCTGTTGTTTTTTTTTGCTATTCTCCCTCCCCATGCTGAAAACGAAGAAACAAAAAAAAAAAAAAAAAAAAAAAAAAACCAACCAAACAAAACCCCCACAAATCCCCAATCCCCTCCCTTTCAAAAAAAACCCCAGAGGGCACACCTGCTCCTGATGCAGCTCACTCTGTGGTTTTGTCAGTCAATATCCTAATGTATTTGGAAGATGTTCTGCCCATTCTCATCCCACAGTTAGCATCTTGACTTTTGGTGATTCTTTAACACTTGTAAAGGAACATTTTAAATTCTTAGCCCCTTTGATTTGCCCCCATACATCCTTCTTTGTCTCTTTAGCAGTCAAATTGCTCTCATGCTTCTTCAGAATGCTTATATTTTATATCTGATTTTGCCATCAAAGGTATTACAAAACATGTATTCCCTGTTGTTAATTATACTCGTCTAGTACCATACATTGGTCCAAGATAAATTACTTTTACCCAAGTTAACACATTTCAAATGTGTAAGTGCCATAGTATTTGGTGAGGTTACACAATATTTTTTAATCTGTCCAGCTTCCCTCTCAAGTTGCAGCAGGGGTGTAACAATATCAATGCTTTAATCTACATCAAGTATATGCCACTGAAATGACTATTTTAATTATTTCTGGGCTTTCTTCTGATTTGGTTTGTAAAATGAAGCAATCAAACAGGCATGAACAGGATTTCTTTCAGACAAAACTAAACATGAAAATATATACCACATGCACACCTACTGGTAATTGTGGTTAGAAATGGTCATTCAGTCCCTCAGACCTGGCTAGCATGATAATATGATAGAGATTGGAGGTGATGTCTGATCCATAAACCTGCTCAAATCAGGAACAACTGAGATCAGGTTGCTCAGTGCTTTGCTGTGCAAATATCTCTAAAGATGGAGGTTCCAATCTGTTCTACTGCAGAACTACTCTTGTTCTGCTGGAAAAAAAACTACCTTTAATAAATAATCAAAATTAACCTTGTTGAATCTTGTGCCTGCTGCCTCCTGACCTATGAGTTTTAATCTCTGTGAAGAATATTACTGCATTTCCTATACCGTCTTGTTAAATTGTTAAAAACATGCCTAATTCTGAGTCAGAGTAGTTTCAGAGGTCTTTTGGAGCATAATACAACTGCTCAGAATTCTGTAGTTTATTATTCTTAAAGCTTCTTTTTATCTTTTTACAATTTTTTTTTCAAATTAGTAAAATTCTATTATTTGGAGAAAAATATTTTTATATTGATTATTGTTGTACAACCCCAGTTCGTTAAATGTTTTCCATACAGGTTTTGGTCTACTGAAAATAGATCAGAGTTATGGGAATGACTGCAAAAAATTTGAGAAATCATTGACAGCCTCTTATATTCAGCCTTCCTTCCAGTGGCTCTAATATTTAAAACAAGGTTAAGTTAATAAGTACAATATGATTAACACTACATATTGAAATTCATGGATACTAGATAATTGGAAACATTTGTCATTCATTTTGATAAGCAAAGAAATCTTATGCACAAACTACTGTCTGCTAAAGCAAGGGTAATTAAGCCAAAGGCCATCTTTTTGTGACCACTCCTAGACAAACAGGTAAAAAATTAGTATACAAGTAAAATCATTCTTGCATCCTTATGTGGGGTAGCTATGTGCAGTACTGCCTACAGTCAATTCATCAGCACAATTAAATATTTTTAATTTTAAAGGCACTTAACTCTCAAGATGGTGTGATAAATTTTTCATGCCTTAAAACTTCTGAATCACGAATAGATACATTTATATAATACTGCCTAAGGAGCAGATTGTCACTTCCTAGAGGTTCACAAGAGGTGATCTTCCTCTCAGTTAAAAATTGTGGAAATTTAAGGTTTTATGTCTGGCTGGTTGTTTCCATATCCCCAAAATAGCTTTTAATACTGTAAAATAAAAGCTTTTTCCCAACATACTGACTTTAGTTTCACTTGGGAAAGGGAATTAATAAGACTTAATTGTGGTTTTAGATTGAAATACAGGAGTTAGTTTTCCTATAAAAATATTCAGTTATCTAAAGAATATTCAGTAATGTAAAGAATAAAGACTTTAAGGCTAAAGGTCAACGTCAAGTATGAAGGATGGACAATGACTTATATGACTAAATAATTAGAGATGAAAATATTACTATACTTACAATGTGATTATATATTATTACTTCATAATATTAACATCATCAGTTTCTAACAGACATCACATGCAGCACCAGAAGAACATCAGAAGCACAATGTTTGTCACTGCACACAAGATTTGCAAAGATTGGCACGGCTACTTTCACCAACATGGCATTTTCTTGTGTCCCAGTCTTTCAACTGACCCCAATCTGAATTCATGCAGAAGAATGATTTCACTGAAACTGCTAGTGCATTCAGTATCCCACTTACAGTAAATTGTTTACAAGGTCAGGACCTCACTAAAGACTCTGAGAGATACCCTTGCTCACATTTTTTAAGGATATGAATATACCATTGAAATAAAAAAGGAAAGAAGAATTAGCAAAAAGATATAAATCTTGAGCACAGACAAAGCCGACTAACTATCCCATAGGATCAGCCCCCAGTTGTAGTTCTCTCACAGTATTTATAGTCTCATTTTCAAGAAATTAATTGTATAAGGTGATGGCTTTCTTCAATGAATGATTATTTTTAAAAAGATATTTAAGAGTTTTAATAAACTTGTCAACTTGGTACTTGTCTCAGTTTCTGCTACATAATGAAGTCTTTTCTGTGACTGCCTCACACACAAGCAGAATTTTTAAATTAGAAACCTAATTTTGGCAGGTCTAGGTCTAAGTTCCCTGGTTCTCAAGAGTCTTCTTTATTTCAAGTTCTATTAGCAATGTACGATGCTAACTCATGTCCAAGCATATCCCAGAAATCCCTCCTGAGATATTTAGCCATGTCACTTTGAAGAATACTGAAATGAGCAAGAACAGAGTTTTTTTCTTTTTTTTTCCTTTGATTCTTTTAAATTCGTTGCTCTGACATAACCTTTGAAATAGATATCACTGTGTGAACAGACTGAATAAAAATAGGTAAGTTTTATGAAAAATGAAAGCATTTATAATTATATTCAAATCCTGCTAAGAATGAAATCCCGCTGATTTTAATGGGATCAGAATTGGGCCCCACAACTCATCTAGTTAAGTCTCAATATTGCAACAAAGAATGGTCATTGTTTTGAGACCAGTTTAATACTTGAAGTGGGGTCATGCATGCATAGCATGATGAGTTTCATTCTAAGCTCTGAATTTCTTTGCATTAAGTCAGGTAATTTATGGTATTTGAACAGCTTCTGCAGTTGAGATGAATCTTTTTAACATTTAAATGAACAGTAGGAGTAGAAATAGCAGGGTACTGAAGAATGTATGGTAAACTGTTGAGCAAAGGATAGAAATAGGAGAATAAATGAATTTTGCAAACTGTTCCTTTAGTCTGAAAGATTTAAAAATCAAACCAAAGGAACATTTCCTATGTATTCATGCTGCTCATAATCTCTGACTGAATTCCACTTCACATTCTTTCCACATTGTCCCATAAATAAATTATCATCATTGGAGTTGCATCAGAAAGAAGAGACGGGTGCTAGGAAGGAAGATGGGGAAGCAGAACTTGATAACGAAGCAGTAAAATTATCCTGAATTTTATCAGAGAATTCAAACTGAGTATAGGCTTGCACACAGAAAGGCCTTCTACCTCCTCAGAAGAAAGATGTTGCTCCAGCATCTTTAATTTTGATTTCACAAGCATCATTTGGAAGAAATGTACTACAGATAAACTTGATTTATTCCCTTGCATTTCCATATTTGAGATTAAAACAGACTGGGCAGATGGGTATTGATCAAGAGTCTTCCAATTCAATCTCATCTAAACATGTCCCTTCATAAATTTAGTATTCACCAAGTCAGGGGAAAAATGCATAGAAGTATACACACACACACATTCCTGGCACTGACAGTCTAGAACATGAATAACAATGGTGTCATGGAGCTATTGAGACCTCCATTAGAAAGTGGGGAAATTATATATGGGGAGATAGGATAGCTGTGAACATGGAAACAAGAGTGATTATGGGAATCAGTGTTCTTCACTTACTATAACTGCTTTTTCTATTAACACACAGAAACACTGTTGTTTAGGATGCAGTTGCCAAAAAAAAGGGAAGAAAAGAAAAAGTAAGGAAAAAGGTGCTTCCAGAGATTGTCAAAGACAAATTGAGTATTTATTTATTCAAGGTAAAGAATTTTTTTTCTGATGCTGCCATCTAGGAGGTGCTCTGTCTGAACAATAATAATTTTAAACCACTTTTAGGATGGCATTTTATTTTAGTGCTCTAAAGTAAATGAGGCTTTAATATTGTTATTGATGGTTTGGATGAGGGAGTCTACCCTCAGCAAATTCATGGATTATTCACCAAGTTGCATAGGAGTGTCAATCTGCTTGAGTGTAGGAGGGCTCTGCAAAGGGATCTGGACAGGCTAGACCCATGGGCTGAGACCAGTGATTTGAGGCTTAACCAGACCCAGAGTCAGGTCCTATATTTTCGCCACAACCACCTCATATGCAGCACTGCAGGATAAGGAAGAGTGGTTGGAAAGTGGTGAAGTGGAAAAGGACATGGGGGTGGTGGTTGAAAGTGGCTGAACGTGAGCCAGTGTGTGCCCAGGTGGTCAAGAAGGCCAATGAGCGATAGAGTGGCCAGCAGGAGCAGGGAAGTGATTGTTCTCCTGTATTCAGCACAGGTGAGGCCACCCCTTGAGTCTGGTGTCCAGTTCAGTTCAAGACGGATATTGAGGGGCTGGAGCGAGTCCAGAGAAGGGCAGTGAAGTGGGCACTGGAATATGTCCAGAAAAGGGCAATGAAGTGGGTGAAGGGTCTGAAGCGCAAGCCTTATGAGGTGGAGAAGGAGTTGTTTAGCCTGGAGAAAAGGAGGCACAGGGGAGACTTTATCACTCTCTACAACTACCTGAGAGGAGGTAAGTTACTTTACTGGCTACAGGTACTTAAACCATCAATAATAATATGGAACTTATAGAAGGGCTTCATGTCGTAATGGACATCTCCGGTCTTATCAACATCAAGATAAATAAAGGATATTAGAATGTACATCCAGATATGTTTTAATTGTTCGATTTTCATTCTTCCCATCCATTACATAGAGTACACATTGGTTAGTACAGTTTTCATAGCAAATAAATAACAACAATTCAAAAGATTTTATTTTGGTGGTTTTAATGTGCTATCAACAGAAAAAGCTTTGATGATGTGTTTAAGTAGAGACTTCTAAGACAGTGAACACTAGAAACTGAGGGTGCTTTCTTTTAACTCAAATATTAATGCTTTATATTTTCTGAAGTAGAAAGTTACACATTCTATTTCCCGTGATGAATTGGAGTTGTTCAAAAGGATCACTGTGTGGCATGCATATATGTTGCCATGGATCATTACAGCAGTCTGTCATGTGAACATGTTATTAAATAAGGTTTGCAGCACTTTACTTAACAGGCCATAGAAAAAAATATACACAGTGAATTTTATATGTGGCATTACACCACTAATGGCATATTTATAGAAAACTAGAACCAATGTACATAAAAGCTTAATTCAATATTTTTAAGATTCTAGTTTCTAAATGCAGATATTTCTTAATGACTTTCTATTAATAACAGATTATTACCCTGAACTATTTACTTAGCTTCTTCCTAGTTTTAATGTGTAAAAGTAGCATTTATGCCCTAGAATGTGAAAATACAAAGATTTCTCTACTTTCATCTATTTTAACCAATAATATGAAATTCCTATGTTAACTTGGTCTTAGTACTAGCTGTTGAATGTGGTTACTGCAGCAATAATATTTTTTCTGTTTGCTTAGTAAGTAGTAAGGCAAATTGATTGCTTTTTCAATTGTTTGCTTCCCCATTCTCAATCCCAGCTTTCATTCAAGTTCAGTCTAAATACATCCTGCCATGTGTTCCTTTCTTTTCATAATTGGGTATTTTAACAGAGTTAGAAAAATTCAGTGTAGTCTTTGGCAAGTAAATATTAAAAATTTTAATTGCATCTAAAAATGCTTTGAAAAATGTAACTACTATTTTCATCTTAATGTCACTCAAATGCATTACCACCAAATTCCTATAACAATTTCAAGAAGGTCCCAAGTGGACATGCACCATGTTCCAGTCATGAAGCCTTAACTTCCTACTATTTCTTATTTAATATTTAAATCTAAGTATTGATTTATGATTTTTATAACAAAATATGTATCTGCAATATAACACTGATAATTTTATTTAGAGAAATAACCCAAAATAATTTAGTTTCACAATGCGTACTACCTATTTTGAATCCCAGGGCAGCCATCAGGGTTTAGGGTGGTTAAATGAAGATGCCCATATACATCCTTAGGGCTCTGGAAGATTATTTGCTGGGTCCGTTGTATTAAAATTCTGACAAGTATCAGTTCTTTAAAATACCAGCATCAGAGTTCTATAGAAGTTCATAATTTATCTCTTGAGGGGTAGTCTTTTTGGCTATAGCAATGTATTTCTACATTATTATCATAAATGAATATTTCATTCTCTATTGTATAATTTATAGGAATAAGATACCACCAAGTATACATCTACATGTACTAACTCGCTTTTCAAAGTGTCCTTTTTGTACATTGGGTTCTTAAGTCTGCCAAGATAAAGCTAAAAAATGCTATTCTAAAAAACATTATTTTAACTATATCCCAAGTAAAGAAAAAAAAGATAGATTAACACATTAATTTTTATAATTTGTTTTTGGGTTGGTTTTTTTGCATATAGTAAGTAATGGAATCACTTCATGCATTATGAAGGACATAAGCTTTACCAAACAATCCAAAGACTTCAAGGCAAGCTGATAATTTTTCTGTTGTAAATCAGCAAGGGTGTTCCCTTTTATGGGTAAGCAACACACAAACAATCTTTGAGCTGCTTACACTTACATTTATGCTGTCCAGTTACTCATGCTGAGGTGACGTACAAAACACTTCAGCTGGAATATTGTATCAATTCTGCTGCTGCAGACAGAGCTCTTAATATGATTGGAATGACTTCTTATCTTGATCAGGGTTTACAGTACTTAAAATGTATGAGCAAATATATATTTGTATATTTCAATACTGAAAACAAAATATTGTGAAAAAAGTTTAAGCTTAGGTTTGGTACTGGAAATTGATAGAGGCTGTTAACAGAAAGGAGAAATAAATATTGTTGCAGTTTTTCAGTGTTCCGCAGACACAAAAAACCTAAGGATAGAAAATGCAGCTGGCTTGTGGGCTGATGAGAACATTGTGTCCAGTTTACATTATAGAGCATTTGTTGCTTTTAAATGATAACAATATAGCACTGACAGTTGGCTAAATAACACAAACAACTTTTTCCTCCCAACACAACAATATGTAATGATGCAGTTGGAAATTCACTCCTTTTTTTTTTTTGTTTGTTTGCTTTTCTTACAGCTTTTGGAAATGGAATGTTAAATATATTCTACAAATCAATGTAATCAAGTAATAACTTGTTTCTTTATCAAGCCCTACTTACAGCAGCACAGGACCCATGTTTTGGGGCAATTTTTAATCCTTTTTAAAACCACTATTGAGGAGCATATTTGTTATGGATAAGGTTTGGAAATGATTGATGCTGAACCTAACAGATCTGTGATTCTGTTTTGCTTGTCCTTCTGTTCCTTCTTTGTTTTTACAACAAAAAAATCTCTGTATTATTCAGCTGCTGGTATCTTTTTACCATTTTCTTGGCACTCATGAAATTCTAGAGTCATCTCTTTAATATCACAAATAATTGAAATAGTAGTACTAGCCACCTTCTCTACACCTTTTTTCCAAACCCATTAGACAAGTTACCACACATTTTCCATTGAAATCCTGGGTAGAGACAGAATGTATTTCTTTTGGATAACATTTATTATTTAATGTCCTCTAATTTTTACACAGGTTGTTTTTCTTTCTTTAAGAGCACTAAACCAAATATCTTTATTACTTCTTAACAGTGGGGATGGAACTGTCACTAATACTATTATGTAATAGTCACTAATAGTAACTTTAGTGTGTATAATTTCTCATCTCTCTTACTCCTTGCCATTTTCTAATTTCTAACCTGTTCCTTTATTTTACTAATAGAAGCATGAATGCTAAAATATTTAGTGATATAGAAAAAGGACATACATGTTCTTTATCTGGTATGAAGGTATTAGAGCATGTAACTTCTCTGTGTGTGGTAATTCTATCCAGCACATTAAAAAGGACAAACCTGCCTTGTAAATTTGTCAGACCTTTTCAGAACCTTATAGATACATGAGAAATAACCAGAAAAGAATCCCAGCCTCTATAAGATGGTTGCACAGTATTAGATTATTTAATATCTCTATTAATAGGATCTAAAATCACTGTTAATGAAATCCAAAATATAGCTTAAATTTATAAAATGATAGATATGAATTTTCTTTTTTATAAATAAAATATGGGTTGCATTATTTGAGCTACTTATCAAGTAAATTTACATTTTTAGTAAGTTTTTTTTGCTTATCTCGGTGTTTTTATGGCTGTGTTTTTCTCTCTGCTTCTGCACAAATTTCTACACTTTACTATTGTTTTTCTATTTGACCAAAAATATAAATTAGCTATTGTCTAATAAAGGTTTTGTTGCTATTCAGAACCTGTTACATACACACAGTGTTATTTGGCACTGGAGAGATTTTCAAGTGACTTGACGACATAAAGTCTAAGGAAAATGTAAACGGAATATTTTTGAAGTCTTTATGGTCTATTATTTCAATAGCCTTTTCTACTCTAGAAAAGACCAAGAAATACATTCCAAACATTTTTAAAATATGCCCATCTCTTTTTCTGTTTATCTCGTTGCATTCCACTTTATGACTTAGGTTTTTTCCTTTTTACCTGAAGCAGTAAGTGAGACTGGATAGTGACAAGACAGAGGCTATCAGCGCTGATCCTCTTGTTCCATATTTTTTAAAGGAATACAAGGAGTAGTGCCTTAGGAGCCTAAACCTCCCCCTGAGTTTCCCAGAGCAACTCAAGCTGCTTGCTTTCTAGCACTGTTTCATCGTCATAGTAATTAAACTTGCTGAGAGTATTCAGCTTGACACTAAAGAATTACATTCAGCTGCCCACTGTGTCTTTTCAGAAACTTTTGAATCTCCTAAATATTTCAGTTGGTCTGACACATATGGCAAATAAATATAAAGACCATCTGTCTCTTTCAGGAATGATCTTCAGGTTATTCTTGGACATTTTAGACATTTAAAATATCCCTAATGCCAATATATATGATTGGGTGTCTAAATGTAGAGCTCTGTTATGTGTGTTTACTTCATATCACTCTTCATGTAAAAACAGAGTCTAAAAATCTATTATAGTAATTGTAAAACTCAAATTCCAAGATAAGTTGTTCCAGGAGTTTATGGGATCTTCATGAGTCCCCTATCATGTCTTCCTGCCCTGTGTAGATGACCTGAGGGCCTGGGCTGCTTCCAAGTACATGATATGCCGCAGCATAGGAACCCAGATGAAGTCATGAAGGTTTTTTGTGATGATCTGACAAAGTCTTTCGGGTAACTTCAGTAATCCATACACATACATGTACTTATCTTCAACAAAGAGCTCCTTTATGTGGGGTTTAATTTTCTCCCTTCTTCTTACCTTTTTCCCCTCCTCTTGCATTCCTATTTTTACAAAAGTGCCCAGCTTTGGAGACACTCTAATGGACAGTTTGTCACCTTAGAATTGGAGAGACCTGGAATTAAAATACTGAATGGAGAAATGGTTTGAATCACACAAACACTCTACCGGATGTTCTCTTCTGCTTCAGTATGTTTCAGTCCTAAAAAAAAAAAAAAAAAAAAAAAAAAAAAAAAAAAAAAAAAGAAAAGAGAAAACTGGTTTTGAGTGATAGCATTTTTCTCCACAGGCATCAAGAAGAGAAGAATATTGCTCTGGCTGGTTTTCTGCCCACAGAGGTAAGTGTTTCCATTTTCTTCATTGCAAATGTAAGATCTTGTAACCCCTTAAAACAGATATAATTTCTCTATTGTAGAAAGTATATATGTGCATTCTTTTGGAGCTGGCATGATAAGTCCCATACAAGTTTTTTACATTTCATCCATTATAATTGACATTAAAAAAAATAGGTGGATGGTTGATTCATTCTAATGTGCAGTTCATCTTCAAAAAGTGAAAAAAAAACCTCCTTATCCAATTTAAAATGAGATTACTGTATTATACAGATGACACTAGTTACCCTGGATTGCATTATTTCAATGACATGACCTTTAGATTCTTCATCCTCTTTGAAAGGATCTTCCAAAGAGCAATGGAACATATTACTGCCTACTGTTCTGTCTCTCAGGGAAAAAATTAATTTCTTTAATTTACTGAGATCATTTTCCTGTGAAGTTCTCATGACAAGTTTCTGGTTCTTTGTACAAATGCATTTATTCTTGATTAATTACAGTTTGGGAAGTAAAGTCATTTACTCTATTCTGATACCTCTAAATTCTGGTTCTGTCATTTAAATCTACAGATACATTGTATCTAGATGGACATGAGGAATTTTAATTGTATTTTGTGTGTGGAGAGATTTCTTCATGGTTTATTTTTTTCCATATAATGAAATAGTGGCATGATTTTCTTAGAATTATTTTGTTAATGTTGCTTTGAAAATTATTTTGCCCCTCTTGACTATGCATAGTAAAAATTACTAAAGCCATTTCCTGGGTGTATATTGCTGTGATTTAACTTTGATATTAGTCCTTTTATATATATACATCTTAGCCCACTTCGTTTCTGTGTCATGGTGGGAAAAAAATACCGCTATTCAATTTTCACATTTTCCTAGGAGTTATTAATTTTGATATTTTTTTAAATTTTACTTGCAGATAAGATGTCAAACTCACATAACATGGCTTTACTGTTGTAATCCAGAAATTGTTTTTGTGACTGCTTTTTATTTTCAATTTAGGTGTGATTTTAATTAGCAAAGGAAAGCATCATCCTACCTAATTTATTTGCATGAATACATGAACCCCTTTATCTCCAGATAATCATTATTATTATATTATAACCATAGCAGGAAATATCCTGCACTTCATTTTCATTTAATTGTTTTTCTATCTATATTTTATCAAAATTTATTTTAGTATAATCATACCTCAAACAGATTAATAGGAATGGTGACAAGACATTATGAATCTGCAATCAGATTTCCATGTCTAGTCCTATGAAGGGGGTGTACCTTCAATCTGTATTACATGAAAAGACTTGAATTGGAATAAGAACCATTGTCCAGCCACAAAGTATTGCTAAACCTTCTTCAAATCCTTAATTTGAAATTCAGATTTGGAAATTAAAACCAAGACAACCAAACAAAAAAGCCAACAAAACCCAAAACTAAACAAAACCAATGCGAAGCCAAGACAAACAAAAGACAATCAACCAACCTAGTAAAATCAACAAACAAACCACAAACCACTGCTCTTTTCTAGAAAAATGTGATGTGATAATTTTAAAATAGTGGATCAGGAAATCTTTATACATTACTAGCCTGGAAGAGTAATAAGACTCTTCCCCAATCTTCTTTTCCCTTGCTTTGTTGTGCCTGTATCAGACTATAAATTGAATCTAGAAAAAAAACCCAGAAGTTGAAATGGGAAACCTTGGGAAAAGAGGAAAGCAAAATTAATTTTCTTTTTTAAACAATGGCTAAAGGTAACTTCCATCTGTTTGTGCAGTTAAAAATTGCAGAAGATATTGTTTGAATATAAAGAAAGCTGGTTTTATGAGGCCAGCTGGACTAGTCCTTTTGATCTTCTGATACAAACTGTGCCACTTTCCCTTGTAAAACAGTGTTTATATGATATTTTAATTTATATTTTGAAATAAAAAATAGTCTATTTTGACCTAAGTTTTATGTAATTACTCATAGATTAGGAAAAACAGTTACTTTGGGGTTTGTTTGTTTTCTCCAGTTCTTTCCCT
>VZSU01000398.1:320004-346530 GCA_013398715.1 Nesospiza acunhae
TGACTCCTTGTCCTTTCTTCTTTTTTTGCAGCACATGTCCTCTTTAATTACATGTCCTTGTAATATATGGTAGGGATAATTCATGCTATTAATGTATGGTATAAAATATTGTGAAATCCAAAAACATGTCTTATGACCATCCCAGCGGGGAGCAGCTGCCTATTTAGATTCAACTAGTTTCCGGGCAGGGACACAAGTTAAGATCACTATCAACACCTCAACATGAGAATAGAAGCTTCCAGGATGATAATCACCAATTTTGGGAGTTGTAGGGAGCCACCCAAAAGCAATTATCGCCTTGCCAATTGCAGCTATTAATATAGTCAGCAGTGCCACCCTGATACATCTGAATACATGGCTTCCCCAGGCCGATTGTCACTGACTACACACCTGGAACTGGCTTTTGTCCAGCTCTGCACATGGAAAGAAACAGCGATGCATGTGAAGAGATACAAAGGAAATTCGGTCATCTTTGCCTTGGGCAAAATAAACTGTATAAAACCTCACTGCAAGAAGCATCATTTGTGAACCAAGGGGGAGACTCTGACACTCTGGAGGTCAGGTCCAGGTTCACCCGGTGTCGACCCTGGGCTCAACACTGTATCTTTGACTGTGGTGGTTTCAAAGGCAGAACTTTGGTCTCGCAGACAAATTAATAAATCTTTGCTAAAATTTCGATAATTTTGGCTCGCGATTTGATCATTTATAACATTCTTGTCAAGGAAGAGTCTAAAATTTCAGTCTTGCTTCACAATTTTTGTTTCCTGTCTCATGTTATTTTGTCTGATAACTGGTAAATTTTTCATAAAATGCTTTTGCCTAGTGCCTTAAAATCCTGAAAAATAAATAAATATATACATACATACATAAAACCAGAAAAAAAATAATACAAAAGAAATAATAAATATGTCAAGTCTCTGGCTGCACATCAAAAAAAAGAGAAATTCCTGTTATTATCGTACTATGGCAGTCATTGGCTAACACAGCTGAATAATGCCAGCAGTCTATCATGTTTTAGATTTTATTTCCCACTATGCTCTTGCTATCCTTAAAATCAAGTCTTCAGTGAGAGGGAATAATATAGAGCTCAAAGTAGGTTTAGAAAGATCAAAGGAGCCATTACTGGGCCAGCATTCAAACAGAGGGGAGGGAAACACGGTGTTCCTAATTCTCCCAGATAGCATGGAAAAAGTCAGTGAAGGGATTTTCTAATGCAAAGCAAGAATCTTAAAATCAATAGGATGCTTTGCTGTTATTCACATTTGTGCCTGTAAAGCATGGGGTGGAGAGGTTAATTAATCCATTTAAATGTCTGTGTTTTGAATTAATTTGAAGTTTTCTACAGTAAGACTGGTTTACAAATCTCTCTTTGGGAAATAGGAACAGGTATCCATAGGTTTGAACTGTTGCAAAAGTGGATCAATTGCTATCTGAAAATATGCTTTTAATAATAAGAAGAAAACTTTGGTGATGTTATTTAAGTGCTTTGCATGTCAGAATAGATCAGGTATGTATTATCCATCTGATATAACACTTCTGAATTACATTGATTTGAAACAAAATAAAAACCAAAATATAAGATGGGGAAAATACTTTCATGTTGATGTTAAACATTTCAGACATCTCTTAAATGAAAGGAAGTATTTTACAATTTATAAATCCCCCATAAATAATGTATATTTTTATAATTCATTGACATGATATATACATGTATTTATGTTTTTCTAGTAAATTATATATTTTTAACAATAGGCAGAAAATGGTACACAGGAAGGTCCACCTAAACATGATGAAAAACTTGTTTGTAGTGGTTGACTGTTGACTGAAATAGGTTGCCCAGAGAAGCTGTGGAATCTGCCTCACCAGAGAGACTCAACAATGGTCTGGATACAATCCTGTGCCATGTGCTCTGGGATGACCCAGTTTGAGCAGGGAGGCTGGACCAGATGACCCCCTGTGATCTCTTCCATTCTGACCCACTCTGTGATTCTGCAATCTTTAAATTCCTAATAAACTAAAAATATACCAACAAAGGTTATATTCAAATAGCCACCAAGAAACCCTTTCATTAATCACACTCAAGGGAGCATAATCATAGTTTGATAATAATAATGCGATTTAGTTGCTGTTTGTATTCTGCCAGAATAGATCAAGAACGTAGTAGATAACTTGTGCGGGTGACTAAAAATATTCTATGCCTTATTTTACTATACTGAAGAGATATGGATTTTCTACCATGGGCTAAGATGTTCCTGGGCAGGGCATCCTTATCTATTTATGAAAAAGGGAATCCTATTCATACACATCAGCATTTTAGAGGAAGTACAAGTCAGATATTGTGCACTAAAGAACATGGTGAGATTCAGAATCTGTCTGTTTGCTTGTTTGTGTGTACACACTCTTAGAAAAGCAGGAGGTGAATAACACTGTGTGAAAGACTGAAATGTTCATGATTAATGACTCAGTTGGCACTTTGCAAAGCAGAGGGTGCTTTGCTGGTGATGGAAAACCTAATATCCTAGTGCACACACCTAGAGGGTGTGAGCACTAGAGGATGGCCACGTCAAACCAACCTCTTCTTTCTATTCTAAACAAACTCTTCTAAAATAAACTCTACATATATATATTTATAAACGCTGATCACTCAGTTTTATTTTATTGTAATCTGCTCCAAGGGATTGATTAACAAAAATCTGAGTTACCTTCATCTTCACGGGTGGGTTGTAACTGATAATCAGGTTACCTTCTTGGCAGCATCAAGAGACAGGGTTATCCAGCACTGCTATTTAACCCTCACACCAGAAAATCAGGAAATAAGGGGAGATAACACAAGAGATTGCAATTTGGAAAAAAAAAAAAAAAGATAAATTCTTTGCTTTAGTGGTGAGGTACTGTGTTCTTTTTCAGGAAAAAGCTAAGTTTTCTTTGAGGGTTTCAACAAAATATTTCTGAAGATACTCACAGATTTACCAAACAATTGGTTAGGGAGTATTTAGTCCAGGGAAAAAGTATAGCTGCTCTATTTTATAGACTAAATCCTGACCATGCCATCTCAAAAATTTCTTCAGCCCTCAATTTCTTTAATCATACTGAGAAGTACTCAGGAGGAATTTAAAAGGTCCTGTGAAAACATTAATTTTCTTTTGTATGTGGGTGTATGAATTTTAAAAGCTATGTTGCTGTATTAGTTCAAGATTCCTTCTCTTCCCTCCCTGGTCATTCTCTACTAAATGAAATATCGAATGTCAGCTCCTTCAAGATTTTGTTAAACTTCTGCATGTTCTTTCTTTAAAAAAAAAAAAAAAAAAGTTATCCCAGGCTGCTCTTGAAAAAATATTTTTTTTCTGATTTTCTGATAAATTACAGGTCTGAATGAATTTATTTACTGAGTGAACAAAATTTGTGTTGAGAATTTGGTATTTGCAGAGAAGAACTAGCTTCATTTTTTGCAGAATCTTTTGTCTGTGGTAGGACACACTCTAATGGGCAGGTTTTCCTTTCTGCATAAAATAACAATAAAATGCTTTGTAAAAATTTCTTTGTGGAGGTCAAAATAGATGTATTCTTCCATATAGCTGTGGAATGCCAAAAGACTGCAAAATGTCATGGCAGTCTTTGGATTTTCCTAGTCTGCTCAGCTGTCATTCCATACTGCTTTTAGAGAGCTTGACTACGATAAATAAATTACTTTTTATTTCACTATAGTCTTCCATTCTCTATCTCAATGTTTGCATGAATTATAGAATAGTAAAAGACAACACAGTGGCTTTTGCACATACAGTTTTGAAATGATTATTTTGTTTTGCTTCTGAAGTAGAATGAATGAGTGATGACAGCCAATAAAGCAGAATGAGCAAAACAAATAAAAAAAACCCCTCCATATTTCTTAAAGTCTTCCCGTTTGATTTACATGTGAAGGTCTCTTAATCCTAATGAACTCCATACAGATGTAAGCAACAGTATTATCCAGAGGAGCAAAATTATTATCAAGACAGTGAACACAGAGTCTCTGGTCACTTGCACTGTCAGTGCTGGGCAACAGAACCTGACCAAAAGACAGCAAACAGATCATTCACACGCATCTCAGAGCATGCAGGCAGCAAGCACAGAGGTCAGAGAGCAGGGAAATCTGCTCATTGTCTGGATTGAAGAGGACAGCAGGCACATACTTGCAGAATGCAACTTCCCAAACACTTGGTCAAGGCTGATATTTATTTGTTTGGAAGCTATCAGAGATCAGCAGGCCCTCCAAATTTTCCAGAATTAATAAAGAACAGTGTTTTGGTTTATGCTTAGCAGAAAATTACATAGAGAAGTGAGGACTCCAGAAAGATCCGTTTGAAAAAGGACACTGTTCTGTTTTCTCTAAGGAACCTATAAAAATTTGTTAGCGTATTATATTACAAGGGGTGCAGAAAATAGTAACTAATAGAAGTAATTCTCACACTTTTAGCTGTTAGTATTCAAAAAATCTTGGAGTAGAAAGTGTTATGCTCTGTCATTAGTTTTCATGGTTTTCATTTCCAGAGAAAGAGTATTGCTTTTGCATTTATTTCATTTATTCTTTGTATTGTTTGCTTGGATTTTCAAAGAGATTACTGGAGTAATTGTGCAAGGTAGAGATATAAATTTTCTTCCTCACTGATAACATGAAGCAGAAACTGAAATGTCACCACATTTGGTTTTATGTTGACAGAACAATACCACGCATAGTTTTCAATATGTACTGTTTTCTGCTTTACTAGCAGTTTGAGTATAGAAGTCACACTGTAGGGATAGTTGAGCAGGAATACAAGGAAATTTTCCAGGGTAATTAGAAGGTTTTTGGAATATTTCTACACACCTGTGGGTTGACCTGTGGCTCAGTATTTGCAGCTGTATTTGTTGTTCTGATAAACAATTTCTTCAATCAAATTAATTTTTTTTTTGTAAGAATAATTAAATACTGTATAATATTTCTTGGATTATATTCAAAGATTTTCAAACAAGACATGTTTTTATGGGGAGGCAAATACAAACCAAAGCAGGGATTTTGTTTGGTAGGGAATTCTAATAATATAACACTGTCAGGGGCATACTAAGTGCATTTGGGAAGAAGCATTATACACTAGTAAAGACAGTAATATTGCAGTCCCAGTGTCCCATATAACAAAATAATAGTTGAATTTTAATCTCTCTTGTACTGCCAGATATTGCCTAAGGCTCAAACAGAGCCTTGACATTCAGGCTACCATTCTGTTTTCTGTACTATAAATTTTCCTATAACTTTATGTTGTTTCCTGTAAATGCAAACTGTTGGCATATTTCTAAGTTCTTTCCCTTGCTTCCAAACCTTCCAAACCAGTCAAGGGTCTGGCTTCCATTAAGATGAAACCATATTTCATTACTTTCTCTCTTGGCACAGAGCCTTAGAAAATATGCAGTAGCCATCTCACCAAGTTATCAACAACATCTTCTGTTTCTTACAAGAGACTTCAAAACCTTTCCCAAGTCTGTAAATAAGCATAACATTTTTTTATTTTCTTCCTTCTGAAAGTCTGTTTCACTAGATGGATGTCCCTACTTTTGCAGATACAGGACAAACTCTCCATCTTCGTATGCAGAATCGGCTGTGGTATGCATGTAGTAGTGAGACTATCTGATTCCTGAGATCTGAGACACTAAAGCTGTTTATGAAATTACATATGTAAGGACAGTATTTCTGCACTTCACCATACCATTTATAAGCAGATACATTAACTTTCTTTTCTAACTGGGAAATATCTACTTACTTTTCTGATGGACCAAATCCAGCACTGCTGCAGAAGGCAAATACTCTGAAAGCCAACAGACTTTGAAATGGACCTACACCAGCATTTTCAGCATCCTTCTCTTTCTCCTTTTCAATTACTATTGCCATACCAACTTCTTAAAGTAGCTACATAACCCCAAACCAGATTTATCTCTTTAGTACCATATTCACATGATGAAAATAGAGCACAAGCTTTCCTATGTTCCTTATCAGCTTTTCTTTTTCAGAAATTGATCAGCAGCCCTACACTGAGATGTCCCAGCCTCAACAGTTCTGAGAATGAAGTTTTAGAAAAATTATCATCAATTTAATGAGTAATTTCAAGATGGGGTTTCTCACTTTCCTTTTGTTTTGTTTTGAGTTTTGGTGGAATTTTTTGTTTGGCTGGTTTTGGTTTTGTTTTCTCTGGTTTTGGTTTCTTTTAAGGCCTGGGACCAGGCCTGGTTTAATCCCAGGATAAGAGTATAGAAAGGGAAATGTTTACACCAAGAATTAAGTGAAACTGATGTATAACTGCTGCCTCATAAAACATTGCAAGGATTCTGAGGGAGATTGCCTGACAGTCCAGATGCACTAGAGAGTCCTCCAGAGGCTGCTGCTTTCTGTGTGCTTTCACTGAGGATTAGCATTGTTCTGGTCAGGGACAGCAGACAACATCAAACAGAAAAAGTAAAATTCAGTCACAGAGAGAAGGCAGCACAAAGTATCATTTCAAAGATGGCACTCATCTCATGCTCTTGAGCCATCTGAAAATTGGGCCACTGGACTCATTTAGTTATCTGAACTCCTTCAATAGTTGGCAGAAAATGAGTGAACTGAACCAGTCGTATACAATGATCCACATATGGGACAACCTGAATTTTTCAACAACAGCCTAAAATTAGACAGTCAAGCTAAATCCACAACATACATAGAAAATAAGATAGCTTCTTGAATAGCTGAGAAACTAATAAAGCAAATATTTTTTTTTAATATGCAATTGGCTAGTATTCAAGTATTTTATTTGAATAAACAAAGACATTTTCTTTGTAGAAAAATATTTTTAATTATAAATTATTTCTAACTTGATCTAATTGTAATTCCTAAAGCTTTTAATTTATATATTCAGACTAGAAACATAAAATAAAGAATAACTTTACAACAGAAGCATTAGCAGTTTAGTAGATATGATTCTACTTTAGGGCTTGGAAACTGGTCAAAACTGGCCAAGATCACTTCTAACCTTATTTTTTTAATACTTTTTTGATAAAAAGGTAAGTAAAAACTTTCCTGTCATCTTCTTTGCCCTTCCCCTTCTTCCCTGAAAATTCATATTCCTGAAATGTGCTCTTCAAGTGCCTAGAGTCTGTGGTGGATATTGAAACTCAAAGGATTGGACAAACAATGGTAGAGTCAAGAGTTAAATAAGGATAGGAAAGGAATAATAGACTCTCAAACAGAGGCTGAATGAACAAGTCATTTCAGATACTGTTTTCACTAAGCAAACATCTAGGCACTGTTTGGTGTATCAGATTGATTGGGATTAGAAGTCAAGATGGTCTGACTGAGCTACAGGTTAACAGCTAATAGCAAACATTCATATTCAGTGTGATGGGAGGAACAGATGAAACATCAGAATCTGAAAGAAGCTACTTGAAAGTATCTTGTGTATGTCTTTGACCTCTGTGTAGTAGTAAGTGGAGAATCCACAGTGACATAATTAGATATCAAATAATCACACTCAGTTAGTGTTTACAATGCAAGAGTCAGTAGCAAACACACTCTGCTGCCTGCATAGAGTCTGACAGCTTTAGCACTTCTTATCTAGCCCCCTCTTCCTGACTTGCAATGTGAGGATTTAAAGATGGGAGAGATACTGCCTGGATTGTCTAATTTGTCTGCACTCATTACAAATTTCCTTTTCAGCCTCTCAAAGCACTGAGTCCTTTATAAAAAGGGAATCTTTGAAGCACTGAGGCTTATCAAGGAGACTAAAGGAGACTAAAGCAACATCCCTCAGTAATTGTAAGCCTTCAGTCCCGCAGCCTTCCCTTTAAACTAACCAGTACATCTCATTTTCTTGCTCAGATGAGGAATTAATGAATATACAGTTCTATTTTTCAACAGTGTAACTCCATCTGTTACCTTTTGTATGTATTTATATAATTATATAAATTATAGTAATTTTTATGTGTGAACTTTAATATTCGATACATTTCTATATAAATGGAAGTTTAAATCAAAGTACAAATCTAAGGTTGTACCTTGGTATGCTGGATTTTTTTTTTTTTCAGATAGACAGACTAAAATTAAAAGTTTTGCACTTCTTCCACTTTAAACAGAGCAGGTGGTATTTTAAATGCTAGTTTGGATATCCTGCAGTTATGGTCAGGATGCAATGCTGAACAATGGCTCTTTCTGATGTCAGCCTTTTCAGCAATGACTCCTGTAGAGTGGTTTATGTTTTGCCCTTTGTTCATCTGATGTGTTCTAAAAAAATGCAATGAGAATTGAAAGGAATTGGCGGAAGGAAGGAAGGAAGTGGCGGAAGGAAGTGGCGGAAGGAAGGAAGGAAGTGGTGGAAGGAAGTGGCGGAAGGAAGTGGCGGAAGGAGGGAAGGAAGGAAGGAAGGAAGGAAGGAAGGAAGGAAGGAAGGAATTTTTGTAAAGTGGAGTGTCCTGTATTAGGTTGGTGTAATAAATGTGAAAATTTAGAAACTCAGAGTTTTTCAAATGTTGCACTTTGTCATGGAGACATCATTGGTTCATCATGGTCCTTCATGAAAGGACTTCTGTCTCTATGATTGCATAGCACATATAGATCCAGCTCTAGACTGCTTCCTGCCTTTTTTATCCATTCAGCTAATGGGACAAGTGGTGAAAAATAGCTTGTTGTATCTCTCGTCAAATCTTCTCTTGACTAAATCGAGCCAGACTGAATTGAACTGGAGAGCAGAAGTAAGAGAGATTTAAAGTGGAAGCAGAGAACAAGATTTATTTTAAAGTCTGCCTTAAAAAAGAACAGGTGTTAGTGATATGCAACAACAACAACAAAAAAATATATTTTATACATACATTCCCAAATCTTGTACCCAGTAACATAAACTTTTAAACTTCCTACAAAATGTATCTGTTATAGTAATTTTTGTCATATTTATTGCATTTATGGATTTTCTGATAATAAGTTTTAATTGTTAACTGAATAATAAGGTCTTAAAATTTCTGGTGCACTTGAAAAAATCCTCTAATAACCTCACACAGTTAAAGTTCTAAAACACTTTTTAATACAAACTTGCTTGAGAATCAATGCTTTTACAAAGTCTATAAAGTCACTTTGCTCCTCTTCCCCCAAGAGAATGATGAATGAAAAGTCTCTTTGAATTCTGCTCTTTTGTATTCCTTATCACCAATCACCAAATGAAGGCAATCTAAATTAGGTATTCATGAGCAGCTATTCCAGAAGTGTTCCTAAACAACCATATGTAGAAACATTTCTTATTCTAGAAAAGTTGTGCTTTATTTTGACTTGAAATAACCTGCCCTTCATCTAAATGGGAACAAGTCACTCATGTTGAAATGAAGCCCATGGCTTGGACTGTTTGAAAATTACTGTTGAGCTTTAAAACTTAGTGGGAAGCATCTTTAAACATAAATATGTTAATATTGCAACAGCTGTATGTGGTGTATTAAACTAATAGTAAGCAGAACCAAAGGTTCAAAGCTGTAGAGCAGTTATAGCATATATAGTTTCTAATCAATGTAAACTGTGGTCCAGAAATGGTTGTCAGAATGTAAAAAAAAGGGAAAAAACCAAATGTCAGCCTCTAAATCAGGACATTCCATTTGGCACATTTTCCAGACCCTAGCCTAGTGAAGTCAATGAATGTCTATAAAAGGAATGTGAAAGCCATACTGTTTGTCATACAACACTAACTGAGACTCCTTTATTAGTCTGGCTTTTTAGACTGTAATTTCAAACAACCAAGATGAACTAAAACCATAATTTTTCATGTTCACATCCATTACTAGTGGCTAACAAAAAGGGGAATACTTCATATGTCACACATATACCTCCAGATCAATGATCTCTTTTTATCCAGGGAACAGTTATTTATGCTTTTAAGAGAAACCATTAGAAATATTTGAACAAGAGAAATATATGAACTTTATTTATTCTAGAGTGTCAAAATTCAAAGATAGCTTACTAACTTCTAAATTGCCGCTCACATTAACCAATTTTTGTGACTAGTCCAGTTAGCAAAAGTCTGTGAAGTTGAGATGATTTTCCTGAAAATAAAATAGTAGTAGAGAGACGCCTTATTTTCAGAAACCAAATGTTTTTATTTGCATAATCATCCCTCCAGGTAGTTAGCTATTACTTCTAACAGTGGAACCACATTATGTCTTGGTAATACAAATTCTCATTTTCTCGATTCAGTAGCCCTCTTATTGCAACTACCAAAACCTGTCTTTATAAGAGCTGGCACGACTTCAATATTCCTGCAACTTCATTCTGCTTTCAAAATATAGCTTGGAACCTTTTAAATTACTTGTGGTTTATTATTGTTATTTTAAAGCATCAAAACTTGATTAAACTTATCTGTTATGAAAGAACCCTTACCCTTTGTGTTGACCTCTCCCTGTTCTACCTTCCCTTTTAAACATATCAATATATTGCAGGGGATAGTAGCCCCAAGGCAGAACAACATTAGGAAGATCTATTCTTATCAAACTACAGTAAACCAAGGAAAATTAGATACTGTTTACATAAAAGAAATTGGATTAAGATATTTGATATGGTCCATTTTGCCTAGAGAAAGCAGTTACTGAGACATAAACTAGGTTAAGTTCAAAACAAGCGAAAACAAAGGCAGAGTTCTGTCACAATTTAAACTAACAGATTTCTTAAAAGAAATGAATCCCATAAACTTTCATGAAGTGTTGCATTTGAAGTTGATTATGTCTTTAAAGAACATTAAATGTCTGAAAACTTTGGATATTCATTAGTAAATATACTTTTTGGCCTATCTGAAGTTTAATCACTGATTATTTCAGTTATTTTTTTTCAGTGAACTCTGTGCTGGATAGAGTTTCCAAAGAAATAATAAAAATTCTTTAATGGATATTGTGGGAAAAGAGGGCAATTAAAGTCATTATACTGAATGGCTGGTGCGATTTTCAAAGAGAATTATCTACCTTTCTCCCTCACTATCCACCACTCACTAGTACCTCTCTGAGTCCACAGAGAGAACACAAACAGTAGTTTGTGTGATAGATACTGGTTTGCCTACAAGAGTGACAGTGCTATTAAACTAGAGCTTATTATCCCTGACAACAATGCATTTGGTTATGCTGCTGAAAACTTTTTTCATGAGAAACAGAGAAGTTCAGATTTTTCTTCCAACTAATTCTTTCATGTGACTTTATTGTTACTAACATTACAGTCTTTTTTGCTGAAAATCTTTATGTAAGCACACTGGTTTCATTAAGGGTTTTAGGTCTGGTTTGGTTTTTGCTTGTTTGTTTGTTTGGTTTGGCTTGAGTTTTTTTGTTATACATGCTTTCAGCACTATCTGATTCTGGATGAGCTTTTCTGCATAACCATGCTGGAATAATTTTCTTTTGTAAAGATGGCAACCCAGTTTCCAGAGGAAAGTTAATCAATACAGATTATAGTGCAAAACTCCCTCATGAAATTTAGTAGAGAACAGTGTTATTGTTAGAGAGGAGAAATTTGGTTTAATAGTTCATCTTCCATAATAAGAAAAAAAAAGTTCAATCATCTCAAATTACATAAATTTTTAAGAAGTAGCAGGTACAAATCTGTCTAAACCATGATTTAAAATGGTTTACAGGCAAAATTAAATAACCCATGTGGATGCAACTCCAGACTTCATCCTAAATAGCTCAGAATTACAAAAGTCTGTCTTGTCCAGAGTGTGTCAGCCGTGACTTCAAGACTATGAAGTGTCAGAGGAAAGCCTACTTGCTGCACGTTAGGAAGACTGAGCAGATTGCAAAGACAGTATACATCCCAGAGTGTAGATGTCCACTCAGACCTACATCCAAGGATGTCAATTACAGGTTTCTTCTGGGTGCTCTTCCACCACTGTAGGAGAGGGGTAATAACCAGTCATGTCACTGGCATATTAATTGCTGACATTGATGCCTCAGGGTTTAGCTTTTATATTTTTCAGATTCTGTACTGCTTTAGTGTGTAGTTCTGAGCTTCATATCAGGGGATGCTAAGCTCTTTTCAGAGTAGGTAGACAAAACAACTATTTTCCCAGCTTGGGACCAAGGACAACCACCCAAATTTCAGGCTTAAGAGCATAAAAAACATGGACTGAAACAAGAAAAACAAGAAGGATGGGACTTCATAACCTAAGGCTATAAATGGACAATTAACCCCAATATGCTAATGGACCAAAACTTATGAAAGTGAGAGACCTTGTGACTAGTCATCCATTTTGTAACCATTTTCGGTTCATCTTGGGTGCAGCCCTGGCTGGGCTCTGGTACTGCCCAAGGTGTATCCATTGAGGCCTTCTAATAAATACCTACATTATTCTTCAATTCTGTCTAGCCTCTCTTCTAGGTCAGCCTTCACAATGCATCAATGTGTAATAAAGTCCATGGAAGTTCTGAGGTATCGCTGACTTGCAAGTGAAAGGGAAAAATAAAACCAAACCATGCAGTAATTTCATTCTATTTAAATTAGTGGTTTTGTAAAACTTCTATTTTTTTTTCAGTGTTTTTCTTGCCTTTCATGAAGAATATTTAAGTTGCAACTGTAAAGAAAGAGTTTGAATTTACATCTATGTCTTTTTCCCTTCAGAATTCCCAGCTATCATATCATTGTTGAATTTTAATTTCTAGGAGTACTTCAGAAAAATATGATAAATGTCCTGTTTTATATCAGCTCCAAAAAATCAATTAATGGGAGTACCATGGACCAATTGATACAGAACTAGAACCTTAACAAGTCTTTTTGAAATATTATAGGCTTTTTCTAATTACTTTTTCTTTTCTTATAAAATAGCACACAAATTCTCACAAATTATAATACAGAACTTCCTATATAAACCATTACTGAAAACTTCTTTTTTATTCATAAGGTACCAATGCAAAATTGTGTGATAATATTTTAAGATGCAATAAATATCTCAAATTAGTTTTTAGCTATGCCTTTTAGCATTTGCAAAGATAAAGATGACAATAAATTTGGTATTGATCCATTGTGTTTTGACATGAAATCCCTAAAAGAAGTGATTTCAACTTGACAGAGATTAACAACATAAAAATTTCCAGTAGTTTGTTTACTCATGCATTATCTCAGAGCTAATTACATAAACTGTATTGTGTGTATCTGAGCCAATACAAACAGTATCTCTTGATATGTTTGGACTAACAACGAAAAAACCCAGAGACGTTCCCCAAACCTCTGTGAATCAAATCAGTCACAGTGACAGAAAGATGATTCATAGCTAATCTTCATGAAATTTTATTCTGTGTTCTCCTGTCAGTTGCTCACTTAAAGTACAATTTATCCGGTTACAACACATCTTCATGCACAGAGACACAATCTGTATTTGTGCTCTTCGTCTCTCTGCGTAGGCAACAGGTTATTCAGGAGACCTTGAAAATGTTGTGCAGCAACAGGAGACAAAAAAGGGAAAAATGTTAGAACTTTTTCCCGAGGCTGATAGGAAATGCAGCATTACCAGTGTTGCATAGTATAGCGATTAAAATGAAAAGGATTTTCTGTCAACTTAATTAGGCAACACAGTAACTATAAATCTGCTCAGAAGTATAGTTCTGGCTAAAAAAAAGGAAAGTAAACCACTACATTGTTCAACTTTCCATATTTCTCTGTAAATTATTAATAAATTGAGGAGGTGCAGATCCTTTTCCTCATATTTTCAAGCAGTATGGAAAGGATTTAAAAGTATTTTAAAATACTAGAAAAATATTTTTCCTCACTGCCTGTAAATATAAAAAGGCATTTGACAGAGTGAATGATGGTTACGAGCAACATTAGACAAAGTATGCATATAAAAAACTATGTATAACTATTCTATTGAAATCACTTCAAAAATTTCCTAAAGTGTACACTGGATTCCCCACCCCAGCTTCTCGCTATCTCAACCAGTCATTATAGTCTCTTTGCTAATTTGGGATTTAGAAATATATATTTTTTAAGGGGAAAAATAAAAAAAAAGGATACTAGAAACATAGAGTGTACTGAGTTTGAAGGGGCCCACAATGATCTTAAAACATTCAACACCTTGGCCTAAACAGGACAAGCTCAAGAATTCCACCATGTGCCTTAGACTATTGTGATGAAGAGAAAAGAAAATAGTTATGGCAAAAAGTTATTTATTTTTCCAGGGAAGAAAAAAAAAAAAAGACCTTGTAACATATTCCAGGAAGGAAACAACAGTCTGTTCCAGACAAGTGGATCCTTGTTGGATAGATCAAAATTTTGATTACTACATATGAGGTAAAGAAAATACTGATTTTTGTCTACCACTGAATTAATAAGCAAAAATCTTAAAATGTTGCTTTACTATTATCAGCAGTCATGAGATAAGTCTGAACTAAGTAGTTTTCTGCAATTAATTCTATGAGATATGCAGGGAATCTCCTTAATAAACACTCAAAATTATTATGAAAGACAATATTTACCCCCTTGTACTACTGCTGTGAAACAGCATAATAAATTGGAACAGGTTGCAGTTCACTAGGTGAGGTAGACTGAAAATCCATTAGATTAATTACTTCTCATAAGTATAATTATATTTACAGTATGCTACCTTCCTAGATGTCTAATGGGCTTCAAAGAAGTGCAAGGTATAATTAAAAACTTTATCTGTAAAGGCAAATCACTAAGCTTAAAAAGAAAAATTCTTCCAGCTCAGACAGGAAACAGCAGGCTTCACTTTCCCTAATTTGTAACTACGTTATCTAAATAAAGAGCTCACGTTCTGCAAACCATAGCTAACACTTAAAGTACACCATGGTTTAACAGTGAAAAATATGTGTTTGAGAAAATCTATAATCCTTTAAAATGGATGCTTTCTTAGTGGATCTAGGCTGAGGATGTTTTTGTTGTTTATGTCGGGTAAATACCTTGTTCAGCAGTTTCAGCCAACTGAAAATACGATATCATATGTTACTGGGTTTGTATATAGTGAGCAGTCATGAAGAATAGATAGACTTGCATTGAATGACAAAATATAAGTTTTATTAATCCTGAAAATTGATTTAAAACAACATAAGGATATAAAAAAAGAACCAGAAGAGAGATTGAGAAGTGAACTATCGAAGGAGTTTTACTGTGCCTTATGTATTAAATTTCATAATTTGAATTATGCATGCTAAAATCATTTTGTTATTAGCAGAATGAAATAGATACAATATATTAGACTGTAAGAGAAAAAAAAAAAAAAAGCCGAAACAGGTATAAGACATGTATGTATCTCCATCTCATTAAACCTCTTTCTCCCAAGGGTGGTTTGTGATATACTTTAGATATATAAAACCAAACAAGATGAAGCTCACCTCTAAAAGTCATATCTTATCACTTTGTTGACAAAATATTCAAGAATCTTTTTTTCTCATATAATTGCCTAAACCTTCCTTAAAAAATGGCAATTTCTTTCTAACTTGTAATGATGATATAATGCTTCCAGTAACGTTTTACTTTAGACAAATCCATTTTCTTTCTTCAACTCCATCCCCTGGGAAATACAGTTTCAAGATTCTGGTGTACTCAGATGCAGTTGCCCATAAAGACTCTGAAACAGTTCTCATAAATCCCTTTTATAATCTTTTTAGTTTCCCATTTACACCATTTTCTCATAGCTTCTAACCTATTGTCCTTAGAGTGTGCAGTTCTTCCATGTTACATATCAGATAGCTCTACTTCCCTGGACAGAGCTGGAGTTCAGCTCATAACATCTGCATTGAGAGAGGGAGAGAAGCGACACAGGATTTTGTCATCTCTACCCTCACATGAGTTTTGTCATACTTTAGGCTATATTTTCCCTTAAATCACAGTGGAGTTACTGCCTTTTCTAGATAAATGGGGCAGGACACAGGAAAGTCTTATTTTAGTTGTGGCAGATTGTTCTAAAAGCAAATGAAGACTGTTGTGTATGGATCTACATTTAAATCATGGGATCTTAGAGCATTTCCCATCTCCAGGAAACAAGTGACCAAACACTTTCCTAGACAGGGCAAATGAAATTTACTGCTTCACAATTCTGGTCTGGGGACTAGAATAACAAGAATAAAAAAGGAAAACTAGAATTACCTAGGGAGCAGGATTATTCCAAGTCTCACTCTGAGACTAGAATCCTACATTTCATTATGCAAAAACAATCTTTAATCAACCTACTCTTTTTCAAAGACAGTCATACATGCAGTAACATTTCTGAACGTAATCCATGTAATCTTATAATTTAAATTGACCACAAATAAAGCTTGATCTCATCTAGAGACTTTTGAAGTTGCATATTTACTTTTCTTTTTATTCACATCTTTTCAGTCAGATTCTTCATTTACAGAATCTTATTTTAAAAGGAAGTTGGAGATGAAACATTTATTGAGGAAAAATAATCTAGAATAGAAGAAATTTCTTATTTTTCTTCTTTTGTTTTAATACAAAGAATTAACAAATGACTGAAAAACAGTAGACTGAGAGGGAAAACAAAACAAAACAAAACACAAACAAACAAACAAACAACCTCTTCAAAACAACAAAAACCCAACAACAGCAACAACAAAACCCACCAAAACAAACAAAAACAAACAAACAAAAAAAACCCCTAAAACAACCAACCAACCAACCAAAAAAAAATCCCAACCCCCCAAAAGCTCAGTTCAAGCAGCTTTTATTTCTAAACTTAATTTTCATTACTCTCCTTCTTAAGGTATTACAACATTAAATACTTTTATTGGAGTTATAACCAGGCTATTCTATTGTTTAGAGCTGCTGAATATGTTTTATTCTGAAAATAAATTTATCAGTTTAATTTAATTAGAGACAAAGCAGGCCATTGATGCTGCTCCTTCTCATAAAACTGTCTGTTAGGAACAGTCTAAATTGACAAGCAATTGACCTCCTTGTGTCCCTCTCAGGAAAAATGTGAAAACTGACTTAATCAGGTTAAGATATGCAATCATATTGATGTGAGGCTATGATTTAGCATCTGATTGCACATAAATGTCAGATGCATTTAGGATGAGCATCAAATAATAAAAGATACATAAAAAGAGCATTCTTCACATAGAAAAAAATTGTAACTCTTCTAAGAGTTCTTTTATGCAGCTATATTTTATTTTTGCAATGATTTTCTTGCCTTTAATAAAGAAAACTTCAGCAAAAGCAAAGAAAAAGTTTGAACTCATATCTAGGTCCTATTTCTTTCAGAATTCTCAGGTATCATTTCATTGCTGACATTTAATTTCCAGGAATAATTGAGAAAATTCTGAAATATGTTCTGTTTTGTACCAGCTCCAGAAAAATCAATCAATAGCAGTGCCATGGACCAATTGATATAGGATTAGAACTTTAATGATCCTTTTTGAAAGGAATAAAATGAAAAAATTGTGTCTTATATTCTTTTGGTGCCTTGTATCCATAAATATGTTTAAAGCATACTCTCCTCCAAGCAAAATCAAGGATACATACTAATAATTAATTAGGTTTCTTATATCAGCTTGTGGGGTCTATTGCTCTTGAGAATACCTTATTTTCAATAATAAGGAACATTTAACAAGGAACCAATGCTGGCATGTTCTTTCCAAAGTTATGGTTTGGTATTCTAATTTATAATGCTTGACTTTGAAAACAGGCATTTGAAGACTGTTAACTACATCCACTGCATTCCCTTCATCCACTACTTGGATGACCTTGTCATAGAAGGATATCAAATTGGATAGAAAGGACTTTGTTTCTGTGAATCCAGGTTGACGATTGTATTATTCTTTAAATGTCTTTCAGTAGCATCCAGTAAAATCTCCATCATTTTTCCAGGAACTGAGGTTAGACTAACAGTCCTGTAGTCCCCTTAGTCTTTGCTCACACCCTTTTTATAGACTGGAATAACATTGACCAAATTCTAGTCATCAGGACTTCCTCAGGCTCCCAAAAGGGAGGGGGAAGGGGGTTGTGAGGGGTCCTGCCACAACAGCTGCTATCTCTTTCAGCGTTTAGAGTTGAATCACATCAATTGCCAAAGACTGTGAATATCCAATTTATATAGCTGTTCCCTGAAAATTTCCCTGTCCGCAAGTGGAACACCAATGTTCCCACACGCATATTCCTCTGACTCAGGGGATCATGCAGCCCAATGTCTATCAATAGTACTAAAAACTGAAATAAAAAAAAAAAAACATTTCTTAGTTTCTATTAGTCAGACAAGTGTCTTCAACATGTATCAGTCCAATGTTTTCTTTAGATCTACTATTGCTATTAATATAGATTAAAAAGCTGTTCTTATTATTCAGTTTAAAATTTAATTGAATTTCAGTCTTTTGTGTCTTCACCCTGCATCCATGAACTGTGATTCTGTAATTCATTGCAACTACTGACCTTGCTTTCAGAAACCATAAAATTCCCTATTTATTTGGAGCTCCACAAGGAATTTCCTGTTCAGCCAAGGAACAGGAAATTCTTCTGCTCTGCTTGTTTGACTTACTACATGGCGGCATTACTTGCTTGCACAGTGGAATTGCCTGATGCAAAAACGAAGAACTTGGTGAATGAAAGATCACTTTTGGCCATCCTTTCCACACACTGGGATTCAGGTTGCTTAGGTTTTCTTAGTTCATATAGCCACAAAATAATTGTCCCAAAAGAAAGGTGATTGCTAAAGATTAATATATCTTCTGGTCAAATAGTAAATGCTGTGACCAGTTGCTCCTGGGATATCTGAAGTTCTTAATAAACATGCTGAAAAATGCTTGCATGAGTAAAGTCAATAGAAAAGATTTCTTGTCAAGGTGGAAGAAAGACAATCGAAGGGAATACAAATATTACAATTAAGACTGTAAAACAAACAAATCCCAGTTAAAATTAATTTAGATATTATATTCTTTTTGCTTTTATTTGAAAAACTTCCATTTTCTAGAATTACAGTATTGCCGAGAAGGATGTAGATTACAAAAAAATTAAGCTCTGGCAATTTTATCCACACACATTTAAAAGAGGCTTCACTGTAGTCTACACAAATTGCATCAGAGTTTCCTTCAGACTGTCTTGGTCTTGTTTTTCTTGCATTGTTTTATCATCTTGCAGGATAAAACAAAAGATTGTGATTATCTAATTGTAAAACTAATTAATTCTCACAAAGTAGAGATTCCATACTCCAGGTCTCATGCTTTTTCTGTAGGTATAGAGCACAAAACAATTAACTGTCTAATCTCAGCGCCAAATTAAGGGTTTAAAGAACGGGTACTTCTCATACTCTTCTAATTATAAAGTTTCACAAAATATAAGAATAACTGTAATTTTAATGTAGATAAAGATTTCCTGCATGCTTTCCATGTTTTATTATTATTTTTAATAAAATAATTAAAATGTGGCCTTCTGTTACATAAAAACATGATTATTACAATGAGATTTAAATGTTTTGTCTTCAAAATGATGCTAATAAATTAGTAGGTAGAGTGTTTTGGGATTATTGTGCTTTCTTAGAATTTTGCCACTTTTTCTGTCCCTCTCTTTTTGTGTTGTTGTTGCAAGTAACTGGTCATAGAAAAATACAAAGCGATAATGTAACACTTGATCAAAACAGTGAAAAGAGCTTCTTTATTGTCTGTCTATAAAGGATAAATGCACATTTTGATATTCTTTTACAAAACTTCCCCGTCCTTGCTTTCTTCTCCTTTACTGACTACTTGCTATACAACTTTCCTTTTACACGGTTTTAGGTGTTATAATTGTGTCTGTGAATGATGTTGGATTAACAAATGCCATAGAGACAAAAGTCTATTTTTTTTCAGCAAAACAGTATATCCTCAGTGTACAGTTTTTTATGGGATTACTGTAATTTTTCTTCTGCCTTTATTTCCTTGTTTTATTTTCTGAAAATCACTTTAAGGAGTCTTTAGAGATTACCTCTTCACACAAATCTGAGGAATATGTCTCAACACTTGACACCACCTGCTCTAAATGAAGCACACTTAAATTTGCACATAGAAACCTAGACACTTTGGAGAAGTGCTCAATGGGAAAAAATTGACTGAGGGGGAGAAGAAACTTAAGAACATGTTGAAAGCCCCTTGGTTACTTAATTATTCCTAATTTAAAATAAGAAGGTAATTTTAAGGAGAAATGCATGATATTTTAAAAATGAGGTTTTTTTTTTTTTTTTAATTGGAATGGAAGGGAAATGGCTGTATTACTAAAAGAATATTGATGACTGGGAAGAAGCAAAGAGGAAAAAAGCCATAGGGTTTCAATATTTTGATTTTCCTAGTAAATGATTTCATGGTTGGGTCATTTTCTGCATTTCTTCTTTAAAAATATATATATTTAGAATGCAGTATCTGTTGAAATGTCAAGGTCCTTAGATTTATTAGTGATCTGAAAAAGATATGCTGCAGTCATGACATTTGCGTTTGATTAGCAAAGGCAATATAACTCAGTATGACATTCTGTTAAGAAGGATTCAATATTATCACATGTACAAGGTGGTCAAAGAATTTACAAGAACTTCTGTTTATTTCTGTGCAGTTGAAAAGTGTAATTTTGAAACTAAATATTTAGAATAAGGTAATAAAGAATCTTTCTCCTATTTTTTTTGGCAGCCATTTTAATTCCTTTGCCTCTTCTCTATGAAATTACTAGAGCTGTTTACAGCTTCTGTTTTAGACACTTATTCCTAAGTCTCTTCTAAGTGTAAGTCATTTCTCAGTACAGACTTGAAGCTTAACCTATAGATAGGCAAAAACAAACAACAGGATTTTTAGATTGTTAGGAGAAAGGAAAATTGATGAACAAGTGCTGAAAAAGACTTCAGATTTAACAAAAGCTGCACTGAAGAAGATAAATTAGTTGTATAGAGCATAATTTTATACCAAAAAATGTTGATTTGAGGGTCACATAGCTTGCTCATATCACATAATTTGAGATGGTTAGTGAGACCTGTTATTTGGGTGACCTAAACAGTTTTTATGTCATCTGAAAAAAATCCTTAAAAAATACTCTCCTATCAGTGGAAGCACATTATTAGAGAAGAAAACTTGTGACTGAAAACTTGAATCTATTCTTCTCAACAGATACACTTTCCTCTTGCATCCAGCTTCAACTTCATGAGCATCATGCCAGAGTTCAAGAAGCATTTGGACAACTCTTTAAGACACGTGGTGTGGTTCTTGGGTCTGTCCTATGCAGAGCCAAGAACTGGACTTTGATGATCCCTGTAGGTCCCTTCCAACTCAGGAAATTCTTAATAAATTTAAAAAAAGAAAAAAGATGTAAAGAAATTAGAAGATGTCATCCCATGCTGCAGTGTCAACAGTGAAGACATAAAGCCTAAACTCAGAAAAAAAGAGGCATTAGCTTATTCAGAGCAATCAGATGACAGGAAAGAGATGTCAATTAGTACATTAAGGTCAAATGTCCATTCAGAAGGTCATTTTTAAGCCAAAAGTTTTATATGGAGAAATATATTGGATGTCAGTGCACACATGCACATTGCTAGTTGGTTTAACCGAGATATTTTCTAGTAATTCCTCTGTATTAATGTATTCCTTCCAATATGAAGTTTCCACTGTATTATATTTCTAAAATACCACAATGTATTAAAAAAGAGAAAATGTTCTTTTCAAGCACTTCAAGGTATCTTTTAGAAAAACCCCGACACACAAAAACCCTAAGAATCCTTCACAGTCTCTAATCCACTCCATGGAAAGAAAATAATGGGATTAGATCACTATCATGGTTTCCTTCATTGAATTAAATGGAGACGACTGTGCTCTTCAATGCAGCAGAACATGGAAACACTTTTGTTGGCATTAAAGTCAGATGTCCTCGTTGTGCTCATTATGTTTAATCACGTCATTATCAAAACCCGTCCTTCACCTGACTGAAAAATCCTAGTATTAACAGCTGCTTAAGACTAAATAAAGAACTAGTCTGAACTAATTTTCTGTCTGGAATTTTAAATCATTGGCTTCATTATTAAGAGGCAGCATCTAATTTTGATCTCCGTTTCACTGCAGTGTTTCTACTGTATCTGAGAAAGTTCTTTCAAGTCTTCATTTTACAGTTCAGCCGTTTCATGGGTAGGTGGGTAGCTGGTTTAGATGACTACTTCTGTACAGTGACAATATGGAATTCATCAAAATGTATTAAACCTACTAAAATTATGGCAAATATATTAAAGGATTTATTAAATCCTTTCTAGAAGGGTAATATATCTTTAAATGCAATCATAACAGAACATTTAAATTTGTCAGTTATATTAGCTTTAGGCACATGTATCTGGGACATATATCCTCTGTGGTTTATTTTCAGCCTGTAGTTTTATCACATGTACATGTTGACTGAAAATGTAATATTTCAGGAATTTTTATTGAAAACAAAGATTCATCCACAAAAGAAAAAACTACCTTTTAAAAGTTGATATCGAGTCTAAACTTAGATTTTATACACCAATACACCATTCATACATATATATATAGGAGTCATAAGCATACTTTCATATTGTTTTGTCATGAAAGCAATAATTATAATCACAAGATGAAAAAAGAGACAGGTTATTAAATATTATTTTTGTAAATAATTTCGCAATAAGATTTAATTTCCATGTAAACTTCCTCCTAATAATTCTAAAAAATCTTTTTTTTTTTTTTTTTTACAAAAACATTTAAGAAGGAATTTAGGATTCACTGATCCTCTCCTAATGATTTTAATGTTTGTTGAAAATATTAAAATTAAATATTTTAATCATTACATGACATCCTCTTTATTTATCTACATTGACTTTGCTTTTCCTATAAATTGAATTTCCTGAAGTATCATGGCTCTCGTGTTTGCCTAGTTCCTGAGAGAAGGCAGTTTAAAGTAAATTTCTATGGTTCATCCTCTGCTTATTTACAATTTACTATTTAGATAAATATTAGATATCATTACCAAGAAAAATTACAGAATTTAGGAAAAAGAACAAAAAAGAGATACAGGGAGATGGAGAGAATGACTTCCGAGTAATGATAAATAATCAAAAAATAAGAGTTTAGCAAAACAAAAAACTATGGGGATGAGAGAGATAGCAAGACAGAGGGAGAGAGAAGAAACGAAAATATTTTATATGGAAAACTGGCTATCCTAGAAGTAAAGAGGTAAGATAAACAAATGGAATGTTTAGACTGAATATCTGTAGATATCCTGACAGGGAGATATAATAGGATTTGGAATAGTCTCCTAAGGGTAGTGGTAGAAGATTCATCATTTAGCATTTTCAACACTAGACAGGACAAAGCACAGGAAAAAAATATAGCTGGAGAAAATCCTGCCTTGACAGAGATGAAATGAATAATCTAATAGGCCTTTTCCATCTCTAACTTGTTGCTATGAAACTGCCAGAAAAGACTAAATTTAATCTTCTTGGTGTCTTTTATTCTTTTAGACATAAATTATCTTAATCTTTCCTGTGCATTTTCTACCTCTTCTGTCTTCTTTAACACAGATTTAGAATGGGTATTTAAAATGCTTTTATTCTATTTCCTCAACTGTTGCAAGTTAATTTTAGTTCTCATATGAACGAAACATGAAAATGAATAGTGGTTAGCTCTGTATTAGAGATGAGCAAGAATTTTTTATTTCAGTGTTTTCTCTTGGAATTGTTAGGATTTTCACTAAGTTTCTGTAAAATTTTAGACAGCAATTCCAAACACAGAAAAAGGTAAAAATAATCTCTAATTACTTGCCATGTTTTGAACATTTTATTTAGAAATTATATTAAAAAGATGGTTTACACAAACATTTTAAAAAATTCAAGAGTGATAGTGCTGAAGAAAACATAAATATCACTGTAATCTTTCAGGCAGTACAATTTTACTGTTCTGTTACTGTTGTTGATTTTGTTTGCATTCATATGTGCTGTTGTCTTTCGGCAAAGGAAATGGCTGTGGATACTTATTCTCAGAGGATGGTATAGACATGTGTCACAGTGAAGCTACTGTACAAGCGTACCCTCTCATCTCTGAAATTGTCTTCAGAGAGCCAAGTGCCACTGGAGATTTGGGAGTGACAAGCCACAAGAGACAGACCACAAATTTCAGGGAAGGTCCTGTGAGATTCAAAGCTTTGTCACCCATGTCAGAATGGAAAATCACAAGGAGAGGGAAAAAATTATTGTTGTGATGTGCCAAATGCATAAGTGGAATTAACAGTGTGATTCATGGAAAAACCCACACACAATACACTACTTTGTGGTTTCAATAATTGCTTTCAATGACTTAATTTTCTGAAGATCTCTAATTGCTCTCGAGGTCAGAAAGCCAGGTGGGTTTGGCATGTTTTGCTACTGCTTAATGAGTCTGAGATAAGCAAATGTCATGATCTATGGAGGGATTAATTACTGCTAAATTGGTGGTACTTTTGCTTATTGCATGACTGAAGGAACTTGTATTTTATTTACACAACTTTTGAAATACTGACTTTAGTTCTGAAATTGAAATTTCTCTTTTCTCTTTAAACAGCAATGATAAAAGCAATTGAAAGTTACTGTTCTTTTAAAGAATTGTAGTTAATTTACCATTTCATGCCATTACTTAATAGCTCGGGGAACAAAAAATCTGAAACTAGGAGTTGTGCCTTCACTTTTTCTCAGTATTTTGAATAGTTAAGTGGCTCAAAATACCGTGACTAATATGTTATGTCAATAATTCAGTTCTGGCAAAAGTATATATTGATTTGTACAAAGACAAATACCTGAAAACTGTGACTTTAATGAGATGTTTTAGTTTACTAATGCAATTGAACAATGTAATTCCAAATCTCTTTGGGAATTTGTATAACATCAATGTGAACTATTCTAAAACACACTTCTGGCATGAGGAAGGATGAATGTAACAAATAAATAGTGTTCATACTTTTAAGATTTTACAGCCTTTTGTAGTGGCTACATTCACATTAGAAAGTGAAATACAGGAAAAACTTTTCTCCCCATAAGCAGAATTAATACTGTACTGAATCTTGGTAACAATATGTCTCATCCATGACTCTTCCTTACCCATGTCCTAGGAACTGCCTGGACAGCATTAGCTGCCATGAAAGCAAAACTTCTAAGGTTGCTAGGGAGTGTGCTTGCCTGCTTTCCACTGTGCAGATATTCAAGGTCTTGGGTGACCAGCTTCAAACAACTTCTCTGTTACCAGGGTTTTGGAAATGATAAGCAGTGGAGCTCTCCCTTCCTTAGGGCTGTCCTCAGGATATTTCAGATTGGGCTCTTTAAATCCGTCTGTTCTAAAAGAGCAGAGGGATTTGATAGATTTAAAGCAAGTTTCTCCTGAAAACACTAGTTTTGATATTTTGATATATTGTGCCTTTCTTATCAAATTCAAACCTAGAATACAAAAGAGAAAAAGGAGATCTTAAATAAATAAAATGGCAAAGCATGAACATCAGAGAAAAATCTCAAAACTATGCCTGTTGTAATAACACTTGACATTCAATTACTCTTTCTAGAAGATACACTACTGCACTGCTATCTGCACATACGCATAAGTAGCTACTCTGATTAATATTTGCACAAGAATATGAAAAGAAATAATGATTTGTAACTTATTATAAAGACCTGCCATAGAAGCTTGTTAAAAAAATATAAAATTTCTTGTTATTTAAGTGAGGATGACACTTCAAAACATTATCCCAACAGTTATTCATTCTTTTGATATTTATTGTTTTATCATTATTCCAAAGTGATTCTTTTGGAATTAGTGAAGGTGTCATACAGATTTCTAACATTAATTCAACATTTTCACATTTATAACAGATAAAATTGAGAAGTATTGTGCTTCAATTTTCAGTGTACATTATCATTACAAATAAGGGAAATACTTTGCTTCCTTTGGAAGTAAGAGGAAAATAAGTAGGAAGCTATGTGGGAATGGTACGATAACTAGGCTACAGAAAGTGTTATCCATGTCCCCTTTATTGGAAAAGTGTTCAGAATGGTGTTGTGAGAACCATCTTCAAGCATGCAATTTGTAACTGTGTGTCTCATCCAGATACTCCATTTTTGCTTTAGCTAGGTACACTAGTGCAGGGAGATTGTCAAAGTTCTGGCAGATTTTTAAAGTAAAGATAGATAAAAAGATTGCTTCAGACTTAGAGATGTGAGTCCCACATGTGGTTATCTTGCTGTAACATATGTGTGACTGGTCTGCAGTTCTGTTTGAGAAAGATGCACACAGACCTCATAATCTCTCTCCTTGGATACTGGGAGTATCAGCCTTTAACTTTAGGAATGACTTTCATTCAAAGAGACTTTATCAAACAGCCAAATTCATTAAAGTTTTGCACAGAAAAGGGTGGATATTGAAAGATGTGCAACTTTGCCATCAGGTGCTAACCTCACTGATGAGTATTCACACTTATAATTTGCATAATGCTTGACAAGTAAAGGAAAGCAGCTAAGTCCCATCAGTTTGGAAATATACCTTGAAATTCATATGATTGTGTAATGGCAATAGTAATAATAGTAATAGTAATAATAATAATAATAATAATAATAATAA
>VZSU01000398.1:355818-399797 GCA_013398715.1 Nesospiza acunhae
CTGCTGACAGAAGTGCTTTTTTGGCATAAAAACCAACCTTTAAAAAGAACATAATGCATTTTATTTCTAATGCATTATGTAGATTCAAATATTAGAGATTGTTACTGAGTTATAAAGTAGAATTAAGAGAAGTGCTATCAATAATAAGAAAAAAAATGGATGGTTTGAACACAGATCCTTGGCTTAAGACTTAAAAGAAAAGGTAACAGCAAATGTAGCAAATATTGATATCAATTATATGAAAGTTTTTTTTTTAAATGGTATCTAAATATCTTAAATATTTTCATATCAAGGAATTTTTTTCACTTAGTGAGTCTCATAGTAGCAGGATAAATGGTATGTTATTTGGTTGACTATTTATTGGGTGGACTGTCTTTTTGATCTTTTTTTAGATCATGGTTTTAATAAAACATGGGCAACGTGACTGACAATATATTTGCTCTAAAAATCTGTTTATTCATTTAAAATCTTTTCATTCACCTAAAATTAACCTTTTAAAGAAAAAAAATAAATACAGTCCTTGCTCAAAATATTTGACGATCCAAAATGCAAATATAAGCATGAGAAATTTCTGATTACTAAACCAATTTGGCTAATTAGCTTGACTTTCAGAGCAGGGTGGGATTCCAGCCAGAGAATCTTGGGACTTAGTATGGCCTCATATGTATGTGGTCTCACAGTATGGTTTTTCTGGCTGTGTTTTACAGAAGTGTGTCATAAGCCTGGCCTTAGCAATGACCTGATATTTCACCTGATATATCTAAATTAGGTAAATGTCAGGCCACAGATGTCATTGAAATACTGTACACATGTAAATTCAGTTTTTAAGGATGGTTAGAATACAACCTTTACAACATGCAGAGTCTCATCTTCCTGTGCATCTGATTAGACACTGAAATAGTCAAGTCTTTTCAAGATGATAGTTTTATCATTTAGAGAAACAACCCCCTATGGATTAACTTTTTTTTTTTTTAATTTTACCTTGTTTCAAATAATCTTTTTACTGACAATGACTAATATAGATACTGTTTTCAGTCAATACTATGGATATTTGTTTGTAGGAGAAGAAATATTCATCCTAAGCTGTTCTGGACTGAGTCTTTTTCTGACATTTACTCTTATAGCTAGAGAACATGTCCTTTTAATTTACAAGTACAGATCTAAGCTTAGATAACCAAATGTTATTCAATATTAAAAGAGAGGTGGAAAGCATTTGAATTTTTGGAAATTAATCTGTTCTCATGACTTCATAATAAGATTGGAAATGTGCTGAGAATAATTCAAGTGCATTTTGAAGTAACTGGAAGTTGTAAAATTCAAATTATTATAGCAATTCAAACTATAGTGGCTCCCAAGGTTAAATCTCATTTTAGACTGAACTTGAAATTTTTAACACATCACTTATGTTGGTGCTGAGTTTTCTAAGTACTTCCTGTTGTCTTAAACTCATCTCTGGAAGTCAATGCAAAGTTTGTTTTTTTACAAAATGAGAAAGTCAAGGACAATCTGGAACACCTGACAGCACCACTCTAAATGCTTGTTTAAACCTGTTTACACCTTAAGTATTTTCTTGATGAAAGAATAAAATCTTTAATGTGGTAACTAAACTGGCTGCATGAGTTTTCTGCCTGGAGCCCGGACCCAGAAGCATGTTTGATCAACCTTCTTGAGATATAATTCATAATTTCAACAAACACATTCCATCTGTGAGAATGGACCCGCAGTAAACTGAAAGGCTCAACATTAATTAATCTTAATTACCTGCCAGTAAAAATCATCCCTAGGATGCAAATGTTCACATACAAACTAGCCATATTAAGCTTCCTAGTCTGCAGAGAAAAATAGGAAATTTTACAGCAAAAGCCTTTTAATCCTGAAACATTTGTCTGAGATAAGTTATTATTTCTCTCTATCTGACAGGAAGGTCTGGGTTATGCATCATGTATATGTCTACAGGGTAGCCATGTAAAGCTTGAAACCTACCAATCTCATAGTAGAAATATTTTTCACTATACTAAAATGGACTAATGTTTCTGAAAACTCAAAAATAATGCATATTTCATTCTTTATTGCTAGTATTGTTTTCCAGTTGCTTAAAATTACTTTCAACACATTCATATCTGTTTGGATCACTTAGATATGTCTGTGCTAATTGACACCACACCATATGGACTTTCTCAGAATGGAAAGGGTTTTTTTAGAATACTTTGGACTTGGATAAGGCCAAAGGTGAAACCAAGATGTTAGAATCATCAAAATAGTGTAATTCTTTGAGCAGAGGAAAACAAAAAATGGACTATGCTCAGCTTGTTAGTCCAGAGCCCTGAGCTCTTAGGCTGACCATCATTATGAGACATCATAACACATGAGGTGTGGTTATCTGTGGGCAGGAACAGCTCCTGCTCCCAACTCTCATAAACATCTAGGCAGCACAAAAGAAAATAATCATGTCTGAATCATCAGAGGTTTTGTCTCAGATCATAATGCCCAAGCTCCATCAACTTTCCCTCTCCTTTGACGGGTATGGCTGGTTACATTAGCTAAGACTATAGAAATATTTGGTTTTGGATACAGCAGCTGTCATGACTTGACTGGGGCTACCCAGCCTGTGGGTGCAGAGGGGCTCAGCTCCGGGTTAACAGGGTCCTATGATACACACCAACCTAGAGGAGCGTACCTTATAAATTTCTCCACTTTTCTTTAGAGTAAGTGCAGCATTAAAAGTTCCAAGGGAGAAAAAGTCCACTTTGAGCAAAAAATTAAGTCATTTTTATATAACAAAGACGTAAAAAGGCATTGAACAGCCTGCCTTAGCAGACAGTACCTAATGCTGTTTTCTATTTTTCACTTGTGATAACCAATAGATAACAATATTTTCTCTTCTTGCAGACCAATATTTATGTTTTTAGGCTGTTTTTATGCTTTTGCAGAAAATTTGCAGTTACTGATAGCTATAGACTCTTACGTTATCAGGAAGTTTTTCCCTTTTATTTGACTATCTTTCCCCATTTCACAGGATAAATTACACTAATTCTGTCTTTTTACAATTACCCATGTTATCCCAGGATGTCTCTGGTTTCTAGGTACCCAGCTGTACTTCAAAGATGCCAGCTGCAATTTTCAAGGATGGTTCTGGTTCACATGCCTAGCTCCCAGGCTGGTAGGCATTTTCTCTGTATTTCAGCAGACATTTTCTTCTGTTCAATGACTCCTTCCTTCCATTCAGGTCACCTTTCTGACTGCTCACATCTGTAGCTTTAAATATTTTGTCAGGTTACACTGAAACAAAGTTTTCACCTCTTTGTTCTTATCACCTGTATAGTACTGTGGACTTGTGCACAGATGACAAATCTGTAGGAGAATATGAGATTTTATATAATTTCTGTTCAAAATAGAAGTCTGACTTGGAAAGCCTTAAGCTCTTCTTTCTGCTCAGCAAAGGTGTAAAAGTGTGTTGGCATGGGAAAGAATGTGGAGAATGGTCCATAGATGTGCGTCACTCTAATTTAAGTAGTTCTGAGGAAGATTCATGGCCCAGAAAGACACAATGGAGTTCTGACCAAGAACCTTTACAGGGAGCAAATGTTTGCTTGACTCATCACAAATTATGTTCCTTTCCTGTTGTGCTTATCTCAGCCCAGGCTGCATCCATACTCCACTCTTCTTCTGCCTACAGGTACAGATAAGGGAGAAAGGAAGAATTGTTACTTCCTCTGGGCCCCTGCGCTCTGAGGCAAAAACTGCTCTGTTACATGAAGGATCTTCAGTCCTTACTTTCAAATAATAAAGCAAACACATTTCAACAACCAGAAGGATCAAAGAGAGGGTCTCAGCCTGTGGGCAGAGACAGGCACCTGGCACAGCCTTATCCCAAAGGGACAGTCAGAGGGCAGGATGAGGCACTGACTGTCTCTCCTGTGAGATAGGATACTGGGATCGAAAACCAACAATGAAGGAATTGCAGGGCCAGACTAGGACAAGCAAGCTGAAGAAGTTTACTGCCTTCCTTCTCATTCTCTTAATCTCCAGCCATCCTCTTCTTTCTCTCAGCACCTACAGCTGGTCCAGATTCAAGCAGAGCTGGAGCCAGCAGGAGCTGTCACATTTGCAGAGTGGAGCAGCAGGCAGTGACCTCAGAGTGGCTTCCTTGGCCTCTTTCAAGGAATTTCACCTAGCAGAGCTGCATCCCCTGCACAGAACACCAGGAAGGAAGAACTCCAGGTTGTAGTGGCAGCCACCAGCCATGGGCATTACCCCAGGGGAACATGCTGTCTGCTATTGTACCTCTGGTGTAGACCTGCCATGGGGGTGGACATGTGCACCTCCATTGCAAAGCAGAATCACTGACACATAACTATTGCCTATCCTAAGGCACACACTACTGCTTCAAAAGGAATAGACAGATACAGGCAGAAGGCGCTGAAAATCAACAACTCCTTTTAGTAAAGCAAAAGACCCAACAGTAAAATAGAATTCTGATTTTCCAACACATGCCCGAGGAGCAGTCATACACAAAAATGGTGCTCCTAAGCTGGGAAGAGGTACCCTCATCGTTCTGGGCCGTTTTTTGGGCAGAATTAGCAGAGATGTTTCACCAAGGTGTAACCAGCCATCACCTGCCCAGTCCCATCCTCAACACCCACCCAGTCCCATCCTCAACACATCCTCAATCCCTCCTCTCTGCTTCACTGGTGGACAGTGCTTGTGTATTTCAGAGTCACTTCACCAGGCTAGGAAGAGAGATAAAAGATGACCTGGGGTTCACAGAGCTCCTTTTCTGCCCCTTTCCTCTGTACAGACCACCAAAAACAGTGGAGGGAGTGAGAAGCTACCCACCGTCAAGCTGCTTGGGAAAGAGCTAGGACATCACAATAATGTGAGTATTCTACCTTCCTCTACTCTGCCACCAGATGATTCCTCAGTTCAGCATCAGGTGTGTGGCTTCTCACTTAACCATTTTTTCCACCTTTCTTTCCATCTGCTGTGGACCTTTCTTTCCTCTTGAAAATTAGAGACAGGAGCAATGGCCACAGGACAGATTTGGACAGTCAAACATCAATGTACATAAATCCTCCATGGCAACACCAATATATTACATTCCCTAATATACTTCCAAGGACTTGATCCTGAAATTATTAGCACTCTGCATCAGTTAGCTCATATATCCAGTAACCAGTGCCCTGTACGCATGTAAAAATTGGATTGGCTTTTTTTTCCTGATTGGAAACGTATGCTGGGGCAAAAAATATGGACGCATATTGATTTTTTCAGAGGTCACAAAGAATTCTATTAGGTTGCTTTCAGTATTCTTTTCTTCCAAAATAATCTTCCACATTTTTTTACAGCAAGTCTGCAAAAAAAAGGCTGCTGAACTGTGTCTGTACTACCAAGCTCATTGTAATTACAAGATCTTGAAAAATAAATGACAGCTGTATTAGAAGATCAGCAAATTGCCCTTCTAACAGCTTCTGTGTCATTTCCATTGATGTACCAAATTTTGACAGAAAAATCTCATATATCATCCTGGTTAGAGAAGTAAGTTGCTGGTGGCAGTTTATTTACAGAACAAGAGTGTGAGGGGCACTTACTTCCTTTTGACATTAGAATATCAAAATCAAAGTACAGATCTTTCTTTTTGAAGCCTTGAAAGAATTTTATTTACATCCTAATATTGATCCTGTAGGTCTAGGCCTGTTTATTTAAAGAAAGACTTCATTTTAAAATAAACATGAACCTAATAACTTATTTCTCATTCTCTTTTCCCTTCTTCAGGTTCTCTGAAGAAAAAAAGAACCAAACCAGGTTTTTTCAGTACGTGTTTTAGTTAAGATTGAAAGACAATGTTATGTCAAACCCATGAGAACTTATAGTTAGTTGGTTGTTTTATTTCATAGAAAAATAAAGCCATTTTTTGTTACAAGGAGTGTCTAGACTTAGCTGCTCTGTAAATATTTCTTCTCAGTTACAAGCAGTTATCAGGATTGTTCTCACTGACTTATTTTAGTATTTTAAAGACAAAGGGATTGGCAGTAATGTCTGCCTTTGCCTAGCAGTATTTATTTATCCAAACTGAGGAACTGAGCAAAGTACAAAAAGCTGTCTTTTGGCTCATAGTCATTGTTTTCTTACTTCAGAAGTCACAATATGCAGTGAAACAATCAAAGCTTTAGAGTTCAGAAGTTCCTTGCATCTATCAGTAAAAGCCTGTCCATAGATAACTTTGAACCTTAGTGACCTAGAAATGGAAATTCTGCTTGAAGGATAGTAGATGTGCATAATTCTCCCTAAACTGACATGCTGCACAGCATCTTCTACCATTTAGTTGGCTCAGGGTGAATGGGTTTCTGCCAATGATTTGGAATAAATCTGAAGATGCCACTACAGATATAACAAATGATTGGCGGTAAGATTCATAGACTGGATTTAGCAACTGCAAACTGAATGGGGGATTGACCTCTAATACTGTTGAATATTGATATGTTTTATTTGGCCCTAGCTAAACCAAACAAAACCAAAACCAAAACAAAGAAACCTCCAAATAACACAAACCCAACAAATGAAGAAATTAAAAAAAAAAAAAAACCCAAAAACCAAAAAACAAAACAACATAATAAATAAGGGCAACCAAAGAAAGAGAGGAAGAGAGGGAGAAGTAGCTTCATTTAAAAAAGACTCAAAGCAGAATTGGTGGCGACAATGACAGATTTGTGAGATTATGGAAGAAATGGTATGATGTGAGTTTCAACAAAAACATCTCCCTTTGAGCACTACATTTATATGCATGAGCACTATTTTATTTTCAGAAGCAGACAGGTGTCTAATAGAACATTTTAATAATTTCTAAGAATATGAATCCTGAAACTGATTGAAAGTAAAACTTTTTGCATAGCTAGCACTGTAGCATGCCAGTAAAATCAATAGAAAATGCGAATTTTAAAAATACAGGAGTGACTATGAACATATTTGAACAAGATCCCAATGCTAAGCAAACTAAGGAAAACAAATCTGTTGCAAATATACATATGAAGAAAACTATTATCAGTTCAACCATCCTCTTCGCATGCTTTGCTTTTCATACAGGTACCTTTCAAACACGCATAACATACAGCTGTGGGCTACTAATTGCTCATTTGCAAAACTGTCATTTCTATAGGTCTTTAATGCAGATATCTCACACAAACCTATCCATGAGAAAAGCTTCAGTATTGATTTTATATTTTTATCCAAGAAAATATTGCTTGTGAAGTAACATTGGCTCCAAAATACAATTTTCAAGTTCAAAGACCATCGTATGAATGCAATGGATTGGTATTACTGTACATCTACCAAGTATCAAACTTACTGCACTTTTTCCCATACAGAAAGCTTTGTATATGCATATTTATACAAATAAACACACACACATACAAACAACAAACAGATACAAGCATAGTATGCCTATTAATTAAAAATATTTGGTATGATTGGGGGTAAAAAGAATGAAAACCACATAGACTAGGGCAGCTTCAATTATCAGTTTACAAAATGTGAAAAGTGCAGCTCTATCACCTAGTTGAGCAGTGTCTTAAAAATCCCAAGGGTCAGGTTTGTTCACTGGATGGTTTCTAAGGTTTAGATTGTATTTGGCATTTTAGCAATCAGAAATTGATCCCTAACTCTCTTTCCGTAATGTTTTGGACCGGAAGACTCAAACTGCTGCAAGTAATAGAGATGTATCGGCAAACCTACTTGGTAAAATATGTGTAGCTGCTTTCTTCCCTGTACCTGGCCCAGTTAAGGCTATTACTGCCTATTGATTCCTTTCATAAGCAGTACATTTCATCAAAATCATCCCCATGCGTGAAATTGGTACAACACATGAGGAACATTTATTGTGCAGTCTATTATTGTCCCAGCTCAGTGAACCATCAAGAATGAAGTGAATCACTGAAGCAAAGCAAGTTGAACTACAAAGTCCTGAAATTAGTAAAAAATGAAAGTATGTTTAGGCTGAGGGATTTTTATTTAATTTTTCTAAAAATCCTCTCTTTTGTGATCCCTCTAATAGGAAATAATTTTTCTGCATTTTCCCCATTTTTGCCTTATCTTCATATTTCAACTTCTGCAGTGCTTGCATATTTAGGACTTTCTCCAAATCCTATTACAGAGCATCTGCTCTGTTTTGATGCAGTGTTCTTTTGATGATCAAGTGGGTCAGAGCTTGGCTGTGCTCACTTTAGGGAGTTCGCTACCATGGCAGTGTGGAGACTGGAGGCTCCAGGAGGAAGAGGCATCTCCCTGTGAGGTTTGCCTCATGGACAGGCACTAGCATTGAGGGCTCTCCTACTGCTCCAGGCCAGATAAGGGCATCTGGAGAGTAAGGGCAGCCCCAGTTCCGGGAATTGTGCATCTTTATGGGGATGGGAACAGACCAAAGACAGGCTGGTACAGGGGCCTGATGATGGGGGGTCAGGCTAATGGCAGACCAAAGCAATGGCTGGGACATGGCAGGGGTGGGAATTCAAATGGACACTGTGCACAGAAGCTTCAGCTTGGAAACATCTCTCACAGCTGGAGAGGAAGCCCTTCCAAGGCTCCCTAGCAGAGATATTTGGGAAAGTTAGTGAAACAACTTCCATGCCTCTCTTTTGAGGAAGTAACACACTCTCTAGCTTAGTACTGAACCCAAATGTCTGTACCCTGGGGAGGAGAGGACTCAGGGGCAGGACGCTGACCCGCATTCCTAGCAAAATTAAACCATCTTGTTTTTCTACATAGGCTGACCACAGAGCAGCTGAAATCAGAAATTCCACATGATGAAATGAGTTTAAGATGACTGCAGCCTCTAATGGCTGTGTTAAAAAAGAAAACCTTCCAAAGCAGTAAAAGCTTAAATAATATATGAACTTCACAGCATCAAATATGTAAATATATAAAACTCTATTTAGCACTCACCATGAGCTAATTTAGTACAATTTACCATAAAGCTGATAAACAAGATCAAAAGTAATTTACAGAGGACTTGAGTGTGAACTGCTGAACATGTATATGGCTGGAAAGGTGAAGCAAACTGCCTGAGGTATTAGATGTAGCTGACAGATCAGGAAAAGATCCCATGTGAAATGAGATAAACAAATAATCTCTGTCATGGTGAAAGAAGTGTTTAGAGAAGGCAGTAGGTGTGCTTGCTATACTTTTAAAAAGGATGAGAAAGGCAGAAGGATTTTTCTAAGCAGACACCCACTTTCTCACTTTCAGTGCTCAAAACAATGTGTGGCTGCCAGGAATTTCTTATGCATTGTAAACAGGGCAAAGGTACTTTAACTCTGCCTCAGAGCTTTTTGCTAGTAATATAAGTCCCAAAGGCTGTAAGTATAAAAGAGTGGTACAGAAAGAGTAAGTGTCACAAAGAGAAACATGTTGGAAAAAATAGGAATTTAAGGTCAACCTGAATTTTTGTCTAAGACAGGACAGAGAGTATCATATATGTAATCTGGGGATGCCACAGATGAACTCAAAAAACTGAAGCTGAACAGAAGGCAAAAAGGCCATGAAGAATATTGTAAAAAAAAAACCCTCCATCAGTAACATCAGGAAAGGAAAAGGGAAAAATCATCTTCTGTGTCGCAATCTGAATCAAAAGCAATCAGGAAATGCAACCACTTGCCAATCAGTAAAGTGCAGTTGAACAGTGAAAGAGAACTTCTGGCAGGTAAATGCTTCAGCCTCATCTACAAGGACTTACTAACCTCACATCAAGCTCTTCCACCCTTCCTCAATGCCAAGCATTATTCTCCACTACAAATAAAGCATGACTCTTTGTGGGTCAGAATGGCAGAATGGGAATCTGAATGATTTGTGACGCTGAAACAAAGAGCACTTTATCCTAGTCACTGGTGGAAATACTGTTCAAGTAATCATGGTTTGTTACAAGAAAAATCAGGTGAGATCACATTGATCAGATTTAAATGTAAGCTTTTCAAAGTTAGATGCCTATTGTTAGTGACTTACTAGAGGTGTCTTCACAGATGATATAGAAAAGCAGGCATCTCCAGAGGGTGATTCTTCCACCTGCTTTAGACACTGATGTTAGAATAGATTTATCACTCTCTGATAATGCCAATTCTTCTCCTTTGACTCTAGAAACTGTGTGATGACTGTAGACTAAAATTAATGACTTTTAGATGCTCTAAACTTAGTGACATGAATCCTGCATTAGATTAGCAAATTAAAAATATACAAATTTTGTCCTGTCCTTCTGCACATAAAGTGAGTTAAGACTTTTCATTTTCCTCATGTCTTTTCAAAGATTTATTCTTACATTTTTTTGGGGGAAGGGGGGTGGCAGCAAGAAGGATGGGCATTCCATTTCTCCCATGAATTTAAGATACCTTACATGTGACAGCAGTACTGTTAGTAACAATGTTGCTCGTTCAGGAATCATCTTTTGTTTGGCTTGCATAATTTAATGGTGGTAAGAGAAGATTGTCTAGTGGTTTAATTGCACATATTTCTATATTTTTCTGCAAGTTACCTGTAGCAATGTTTCTAATTGGGTTATCAATTTAGGGCAAAACTGACAATGGTTTTCTCTTTTATTTATGTAGCTAACTAAATAAATTAAAAAAGCAGAATTAAATTCTGTGCTGCAAGATGGATTGGCCCTGACTCATATATACAGTGTTAATAAAGAACCTTATCAAGAGCATATCTATACAGCAGGGAGATCTAGCTGGAGCAATGCAAACCAGAGCCTTGGGAGAGCCAATATTTAACTAAGCAGTGATCCAATACTAGAACTTATTCCCAGAAGCTTCTTTTAATTACAAGTACATACCAGAAGTTCCTACTGGTTTCATGAAATGAAGCATCTGTTGGAAGAGAGATCTAAATAAGTGCTTTTAGTGATAGAAAACTTCTATTCCAAGCTTTAAAAGCAGGAAAATAACAGGATATAAGCCTTCAAATATTCTGTCTCTCATAGTAATGCTTGGTTTATTTGATGACTGATCATGTTTTCTGCACACATCTCAGGCTTATTTGGTTTATTAGCCTTTCTCACATTCAGTGAAAGACTAATAAAAAATAAATATGCTCTGATAGTAATGTGGTATAATTTTATTTGCATTTCATATTTTTGTTCACATTGCAATGTATTTTATCTGAATAACCCCTAAGATTTCTAATGGGACAAAGCGTTTTAAAGTACCATAATTTTCATCCACAGATGTTAGAATACTTTTCAAGAGGTAAGCAGATGTTAAAATACTTTTCAAGAGGTAAAATCGTTGTCAGTTTGGCAGAACTTTCCACACTGAGAGATTATGTGACTTGTCCAGATCAGCAATACCATCAACAATGTCAATGGCTTCTCAGTGAAAGTGAATCCACTCAGAGAAATGCGCTGGAGTCCCAGTTCAGTGAGCGCCTCCTCTACATTAGAAATGCCAGTAGTGGCCTGCTAGGAATGTGTCTAAGAATACATCTCTGAATGTGTATGAATGTTGTACAGCACTAAATATTATGAATGCTTAACATTAATTGCCATCTTGGAAGCAATTTCAGATAGACATACACTGAAACTGTGGTGTGGATCTGAGTCTTCTTTTATGAGTTTTATTCAAACCCTGTGTGCTACATGCAGGGTTTTTTTGTTGGTGGGTTTTGTGGTGGTTGTTTTTTTTTGTTTGTTTGGTTGGTTGGGGTGTTTTTAGCTTAATGTGCTAGTTTCTGCTAAAGCTTCTTACAAAACAAAGAATCAAACCAGAAATGCCTAGGGAGAGGAACAACAGCCAGAAGGTGAGACAAAGACAGAGCATGAGAAGTAATCTCAGTTGGCAGGTCCAGCCAGCCACAACAGAGTGATAGTGTGGGAATTTGTTGAGAGAGATTTTCAGGACACCATACCACAAACCAGGGTACACATTATGCAGTTCATAGCACAGGCTCCTGCATTACTGCTACTCTCAAATGCCATGGCATGGCAGAAATAGTTTGCCCTCATATCATTTGTTCTTCTGTCTGAACTGTACCCAGCCATTTTTTATACGCTTAAAATTGGCTGAAAGGACTGTGCTTTTAAAAATTTTCAAACCGGTAAATAAATCTAACAATGTAGTTAGTGACATAAGTTATCACCATTTGTCAGACATGAACTTCCAAGAATAAGAGGGTAGACATTCTCACAGAAATATTTTCATTTATCTTACATTTGACTGTATAAAAATCAAAGCAAAATTAGTGAGGAGTAACAGATAGCTGATTTACAGAAGTGAATGTTGTGCATGTGTTATTGTTCAGCATTCCAGAAAGCTTATTCTGCACCAAATTGGACTTGGATCTACTTCAATTTGCAGAGGTGCATGTGCTTATTCTATGCACTTTGGCCCACCTCCTAAAGGCAGTTTGGGGGCCTAAATTCATTGAAAGAAATGGAAGCTAGGTGTACAAATACCTTTGAGAACCTAGCCTTGTCTAATTATATCCTATGAAAACCCTGAAGATATAACCATCCTGGAGAATTGAACAATGCCAGGCAGCATTCCCAGATACTGAAAGAGTTTATACTGTTAAATTTTTAAGATAGTTGCCAGCATGATTTTATCTTATGCCAAAGGATTCTTGGCTGAAGCTCATTGGTTTGCATGGAAGTGGAATAATTCCCAGTATGTAGCTTGGATATTTGCACCTTGTTCTGCTGTGTAAGAGTTCATTAATGAGGACATAGGATCTTTCAGGCCAATTGTCCATAGTGCCAGAAAGTAGTCCTACACATGTTTCATAGACACAGTATCAATGACTCCGGGAGAAGTTAAAAAGTAGAGCTGAAGGTTTAGGGTTGCCTTTGAAAGAGAGGAATTTCCTAAGGAATATAAAATTCACAGCCTCACTCAACAGGAAGTCAAGAACGACAGGAAAGCAAAAAAGACAGACTGGGAAAAATCACATGCACCCCATATTAAATATTTTGTGGCAAAATACAAATCCACTCAAATTAATTGTTAGCTTACAGATACTTGCGTGATAACAATGAAAGCGTGCATGCCTTTCAGGAGAGCACTGAAATATGACAATATATTTTGGCAATTTTATATATATTTATATTTAACAGGGTTAGGGGGAATACCACACAGTGCTGTAATGACTTTTGTCGTTACAGTTTTGAATCTGTTTTTGAATTTGTCATTCACAGTACTGTGAATGACAAAATCTTATCAGACAAAAATTAGTTGCACTCTGGAATCTGGTCACTTGTTGGACTATTCTGCACATAAGTATTGTGATACGCTATAGAAAAAAATATCAAATAATGATTCAGGAAAGAGCTTGCAAGACTGAGATCTCTGCCAGAGAAATTCCAGGCTCCTTTAAATGCTGCTTTAAGAAAATACTTTTACCTGCTATGATTTCAGGAGTTCCAAGTATTGCTCCAATTTTTCAAAATATCTGTGTGTTTTATTATTAACTTCTTAAGAACATGTTGCTTGCAAGTTTGTTTTAATATGTGGTTTTAACTTAAAAACAATAATTTTAAAATTAAAATATTTCTTACTGATTATTCAAGATTTGCTTACTTCTACAGTAGTAGTCTTTTCATGATTACAGTAACATTACCTTAAGAAGAACACATTTTTGGAAATTTTATGAAGTATCTTTGATAAGAGTGTTTAAATATGAGACTATTAATATAGTTTTCTTTCAAATATATTCACAGAACATATATTTTTCTTCAAAATGATTGCTTTTATTATGATTTAAAAGGAAAGGTCTCTCCCTAACAATTCACAATGTTTTAAGGCCCTTTTGACAGAGTGCATGAAACAGTATAACAAGTCAAAGATTTCCATGATACAGCCCCTCTCCCATGCTCAGGTAAAGATTATTGCATGAAAAATATACAGCTAAAACTGAATTGATCACACTTCTGTACCCTGTTCTGCACCCTGTGATTTCTGTTCTTATTTTGATCCAGTCATTTTATCTTTTATATTTATACAAAACATATTTATGTGGAAGCAGTTTATCCCTTTGTGGTAACTGGTTTTACAAACTGTTTTCTCCGTTTGTTGTTGTAGGAATTTATTAGCAGCTCCACCACTTATGTAGTGTTGTCTGCTTGACAAATTTTCCATTGTTTTCTATCTTTTGTCAAGAATATGAAACAATCAAGGATACTAATAAAAAAAAAATACACTTTTATGTCCAATTGCTATTCTCCAGATCCCAGGAAAAGTAATTTAACTTTCTGTGTTTAATGTGGCGATGACCCAGGAGCTTGGTGAGCCTGGCAGCCTTGGCAGGCATTCTTGACAGCTTGTCAGGCCTGAGGCTACTGCATGTTGTCTTTCCTTTCAATAATTAATAATTAATTAGAGTCCATGTTTTTTTAATGATGGACTGATTTAAATGTACTGGTTTTCAGGGGGTTGTATTTTTTTAAAACGTTCATTTTTTGAAAGCAAGAGAGACAAGTAAGAGGAATGATGTATATATGCCTTCAAACAAGTTGAACATTCACTAGAGGAATAAAGACCTATTATACACATACATTTATCTGTGTATATAAGGATGCATTTGCACACAAAACATCTAGTCTCTACTGGCCAAACACAAGTGACTAAATACCTTTTTGCATGCCCAGAAAATCAAACACTGCCTGAAGCACCTCATTTATGGATTTACCATGCATACAAAGCACAAATCCCAAAGCTGTATTCTTTTTGTCTTAATCAGTTGATATGTTCTGTGGAAACGTAGGAAAATTTTGGCCCTAGTTTTCAAAGGCACTACAAGGAGCCACAGAACAGACAAGGGAGAAGAAAAGGAAGCCATTGTTAATTGATGTGAATCCAGTTCTCTCCTATTATACTTCGTTTCCATGTATATTATATATTACAAAATAAGCCTTACATAACATGCATTACACTTTATGCACTATGCCATGTATACTGTATGTTGTATATTATATATTATCTCTATTTCTACTCTGTGAGATTCCCCTTGTTTTACCTTTTGTTGTCTTGCAGAGGCCCAAGTTCAGTGAAGACTCCTGATATTGCTGAACAATAGGAAGTGGTCCACAACTGCCCTTTGAAGTGCGATGTCCAACCTTAAACTGTTCCATGTTCCACACCAGGTGCCTAAAAAACACCTTTCAGAACAAAAGATGAATCCAAATATCCTCAACAGGGTTGGAGTCCCTTATTTTGTAGATATTAGATGCTTTGTTACCAAAACCTGTCTCTCTATAATCAGGACTAGGAAACTGATCCCACATAAGGGTATCTGCATAAGACGCAACATCAGCTTCATTTCCAGGAACACCTCATCCGCAGATAAACAGAGGTTCTTCTGGGGTGTTGCTGTTCTCTTGTATGTAGGTGATAAAATACCAACAGAGAAGATGTGATTTCACACTATGTATGACAGCTCCATACCCAGCTGCAGTCCTTGTTATACTAAGCCTCCCTGAGTGAAATTCTATTTAGTCCAGTAAATGTAATTGTCTTTCTACTATTCTCAGGAAAAAAGAAAATCAGTATTCATCCATACATTTATTAACTTTTAAACACCTGTACTTTATTGTAACTATTTAACATTTGTGTAAGCTTTGTTTAACTGACACTAATAAATAGCGCTCTATATACGCATCTTATTCCAAGCCCTCAGACTTGACATTAGTGTCAGCAATATCCACTTGGCGGATGATCCAACAACAAACTGAGACATTTCCACATACTTACAGTCTGTAACTTGAGAATTACAGTATTAACATAAGGGAACATTCTAAAAAAAAAGATCAACATGGGAGTAGAAACATTGTCTTTTAGGTATTTTTGATTCTCCTCTCACAATTGCCAGGCGGTAAACATTATGAGATTATGGGAGTGTGAAAGCTGTGATCTCTTAGTTCTTTGGAGAGGCATCCTACAGGAAGGAAAGCGTAGTATTCTACACTCTCTACACAGTAGTATCAAAACAATAGTATTATTTATATTTTCTGATTAACTGAATTCAGTTGCTGAACCTGAATTTCATTAAGGGACACTCAGTTGATGGATTGAGATTTCTGAGGCAAATTAATTACTGGTAGGACCAGACTAACTTGTTTGCCATTTCATGTGGAAATAAATCTCAGGATCTACCTGAACTCCAGGGTTGTTTGTCTTATAAGAATTTAAAGTGTCAGTTTCCGGTGCCTTCCTACAATCACTATTTGGTGAAATGATGATACAACAGAAAGGATCAGATATACAATTTTCTGACAAAAAGATGGGAATAGGTCTTGACAGTTTGACTGCCTTATTTCTGTCCAAAGGCCGTAGCAACCTTGCCAATGTTGTTCTGGACAGTTGCTTTTATCAAACTGTTCACAAAACTTCCAGTGATGTGGATCAGACACTGACTCTAGATGGTCTATTTGACTGCCTAACTATTCTTACTGCTAGGAGAGACTTTCGTTTGAGTGTGCAACCTAAATCTGCCTTTCATATAATTTCTTAAGTTGATGTCACAGTGGTATAATAAAAATAGATCAAAACATCTCAGACAAAATGCTTTCCTACATCTTTAGCCAACATTATCGAGAACTTATTGAAAAAATGGCGGGATATTATTTTTAAAATCTTAGTGACTGCATTTGTATGTGTGCTGGAAGCTGTAATACCTGGATTATGTAACTGCTGACAGGATGACCTTTTATAGATCCTATGTATTATACTTTATGCATATATCCATTTCAATGCAAAATAATAATAAAATACACACAGTTTTTATAGCCCAAGGGGTAAGTAGTATCTGGCAGATTAATTAATTGAATAGTAATCCAGGAGGAAATGTATTCCAGTGGAAGCAGTGGAACACTCCCTTTCCAATTGATCATATTTAGTTAAGAGGATTGGCAGTAGTTTGTAATTCACTCAGGTGCTGCTTTGGGCAGGGTATGTGTTACTTAATCTAATAGCTCTTTTTCAGCTTTGATGTTGATAAAGGCCCCTGAAACTCATCTTCTTTAATTGTATTATAATAGAAAGAGTGCCCTAGGGACAATAACAAGGAACAAACCCCAAAAGATTGAATTCATTTGCTGCAATTGGAATGTTAGGCTGTGTGAGAAAAGCTCATTTGTACACCCACTGAGAGAGACAATAGCAGGTGGAGACCTAAAAATACCCTTCCAGGTTACTCCCAGGTCCATCGCAGGAGCCATCAGCCTACCAAAAAAACCCACACATTTCTACACAGGATCACAGGGGTTCAATGGCAGATATGGAAAAGCCAAACTAGACTCAGAGAAACAGATAGTATACCTGGGCTTTTCTTAGGGCTACCTCAGGAGTCTTAAACCCAGTGTCCAGAGATGTAATCTATCAAGATGATGTGAACAGTGCACCTTTTTGACTGAGAAGAGTTACTGCCAAGTATGGGACATATTCTGAGATACTGGGGAAGGGCATTTTGAGATGGCATAGAACTTCTTATGGGTTGTTTAGAGGCAAAGACAAAGGCAGAAGAAAAGGGGGGGATCTAGGTAGTCTGAGGAGCAATGAGCATTGGAAAATAGAGGAATGAGGGGACAGAAATGTTTTGTCATATGCAAATAGTTTGCAAATTAGTAAACTTGTCTGCAAGGGATCAGTGCAGTCTGCCCTATTTTCTTATCAAACTCCATTTATAAATAATTTCCTGAGTGAGAGACTCTATTTGACATGCATGTGTGGATGAGCTCTGAGTGCCAGCAGCTGGAGTAGGACCTCGGGTCACATGGTCCCATGAATGCAGTAACTGGAGCAAGTATGGATGAGTTCGAGGATAGTGGGTTGAATCTAGCCAGCAGCTGAACTTCCACCCTGTCATCTCTCACTCTCCTCTCCCACAAGATGGGGAGAAAATTAAAGGAAGATGAAAAGAGTTGTGGATTGATAATGAAAATTTAACAAGGAAGGCAAAAAAATGTGTGTGAGAACATAACTAGAGGAATTGATTCACTGCTTCCCAGTAAGAGGCATGTGTCAAGCCAATTCCTGGAAAGCAGGACCTCAGAATTCCTAATGGTTGCTTGGAAGTGAAATATTCTCTCTTCTTTCTTTGTGCTCTTGGCTGCTGAACATGGTGTCATATGGTACGGAGTATCTGTCTAGTCAGTTTGGGCCAGCAGTCCTAGTACTATTTAACATTTGTGCTGTCCCTATTTAACATTTAACATTTTTAATGCATCTTCAACCATAGAAATCTACTTCTGTTTTTAAATATAGGTCTGGTCATATACAAAGTAAAGTGGGAATAAACTTCTCATACAGGACACTGGCCCTAAATATGCTCCGACTAATTTGTAGAAAAGCAAGGATGGAGAATGTGTGATTCCTCATTTGGCTTTTCCACCTCTCCTCTTCTAAATATATAACTCCTGACTTCAGTAGAAAGGGGATGGGAAGATGAGAGTTCTGGTCTTTCATTCTGAAACTTGAGGGGTTCCCATACTCTTCGCCTTGCTAAAACAAAACTTCACTGGTTGACATAGTGTGTCTGTAATTAATGAATAAAAGAAATAAAACAAAAGTCTCATTAGAAAGGTGAAAGTGCTGTCTTTAAAAGAAAACAAAGCAAAAAGCAAAACAAAAAAGACATGAGGCTTTGGTGGCAAGAGTGATCCAGCATCTAGCAGATCTCCACCTAGTGTGTCACTAGTAACAAAATAGCAGGTGCAATATTAATAAAAGGCAGAAGAGGACCCAAAGCTCTGTGAGTCATGCCATCAGTTCTCTGGATTGTGCTGGATATTGATCATAAATAAGTAATCATTCTATTCTGCTGTTGATGAAATGTTAGTAAAAATACAAAGTTGAAGGATCAGAATCTAAAACCATACCGTAGCTATGGAAAATCCATAAAAGGGGTCAAAACATTTTTCCTCCTGCTTAGTTCTTCTTAGATTAATACAACCTTCTTGTCACATGGATTTTCAAAAGGATAACATGTCTGAAAGATGATATTTTAAGTTTCCATCTGCAAGTGACAAATCATTTTTATTGAGCATTTTTATTATATTATATATACATTTCTTTTCACTTTCTGTGGTGTAAGACCAAATTTGTACAGCAAAGTTTATATAAATCATACATAAGTGTACTTATATAAAAATTTAAAGGAGGTGAAAATTACTTTCTTTCTCAGTATTGAGTTTCTGGACCAGATTTAGTGTGCACTTTTTTCCCTTTTGAAACTAACAAAAAATTAAAAAGGTAAAGAAGGTTTTTTACTTCTACAGAAGTACTTTTTCTCTCTCAAGGCTCAGAATATCTTCCCTAAAATGTCAGTTCCTACAGCCTTTACTTCAATGAGCAAAATGGCAGATTGATCCTCTTTAAGTCTGTTCAGAGGCTTTAAATGAAACTGTAGAACATTATACTGAAACCAGCTGGCTGTTGTGTGAGGTGATAACATCCAGCTGAGAGGTGGCAATAAGTAGCTGGTAGGCAGTGACATCTTAAAACAACAGCCCTTTCTGAGATAACACCAGAAGAGTGGCTCACATTGCTGTCTTTCAGCATGATTTACTAGGTTTCATTTAGAGAAGCACCTTCGTGGTTAAAGAAGTTTTGGATGAAAACTAACTTATGCCTACTCACTTGGCAAAAGTCTCACTTTCAGTTATGTTTTTCACAATGTAAAAATTAGCTATTGCAAAAAATTGTATTTGAAATTCTTGAGTTATTGTTCATTAATACTGGGAATATTTCTAATTTGTTATGGAAAAAATATTTCTAATAAGCAATAAAAAAAAATACAATAAATAAAAAACCAAAGAAATTTGTAAATAAATTAATACAAAATTACTTTTATTACGAAATGAATCAAATATTGATAAGGAAATTAAATGGGGAAAAAGAGGTTCTCAGGATAAGTATTAATTACATAAAAAGCCTATGATCAGAGTATCTGAGAGCTCATTTAAAAAGGAAACAATAAAAAAGAAAATAACATAAATTCACACTGTATTTAATATACAAACTGAAATACATTCATCTTGGTATGGGGAAGCCAGATCTTTTCCCCGTCAAAAATGAAAGTGTTGTTTTTACTGAGGAAAAAGAAAACTAACAAACAAAACCCCTGCAAATCTTGCTTAAATCGAGTTAAAGGTTAATGCTCTTCTGGAAAAAACCCCATCAATTTGAAGCTCTTAGGTAGCAGGAGGGGTTGTATTTGCTTTTCTGAAACTTTTCAAGAGAATGATATATTGTCAAAACATGAAAAAATAAAGGATACCATAAAATGGAATATTATAATTTATTTCCTTTAATAAAAAATTGATTTGTCTGTGTCCAGTAGCATTACAAAAGGGGAAACAGATGTTGCATTGTAATGACTTCTTGATGTTATGTTTCTGGTCATCTCTGTATATGTTTTAACACTGCAGCTGCACCTCACCTCAATAAAAATTGGAGCATTTGCCTCTGATTTCAGTACTCCTCAGCTGCTTCAAACCAAAAGGCCAAAGCTGTGGCTGGAGTTTGAGGTGATGAACAGTTGCTGTGGTCTAAGCCACAAGTTTCTTTGTCACATGAGGAAGCAGAGTGTATTTCTGATGCCTGGCTACCCATTTTCTCCCCTGCCAAATGGCATAGCTGGGATTTGAGATCCACCTAGCAGCAATCAGTGAATTGCAAAGCAGTGACTGCAGCTTGCTGGGTGAGAGATCAAAAGAGCTTGGTTGTGAGCACAGGAAAGAACGGGAACAGTTACAAGCAGCCGTCAAGGAAATTGAGCTTTAAAAACATGAAAACGCTAAATGAACCACATAATTACCTGGGGAAAGAGGAAGCAAAAAAAATCACAGAATAAATGGATACAACAAAGAAGGAACATTTTAGATTTGTTTAGTTATTTATGTACGTGGGTTTTTTTCTTAGTATCTGAAAGGTCTCAGTAGGAAAGAGATAGAATAGGCTGGGATTCAGCTGAAATATTAACTGGAATTTAGAGAAAACACTAAAAGAAACATACTGCAATATATCAATTATTCTTTATGTTTCTTTATTAGATTTTGAATTTGCACATTTTACAGTAGGAGAGATGACAATTTTTTAAATTTCTTTCAGGAAAAGAGGAATTCTTCTCCAGTAAGTCTTGACATCTCAGGTTATATATCTTGACAATGCTACAGAAAAAGAAAAAAAAAAGAGATAAAACCCCAACAACACACCTTTGGCAGAAATCTTTAAAATCAAAGTAAGCTTGAGGCAATCACAATGACTGACAAATTTACATAAAAGCCACCAAATTTGCATTCACCTGCAGTACTTCTCCCCTAGTACATAAATTTTAAACTCAAAACACGTAACATTTGTTATGAACATTCTTCTTATCCTATAATCTGTTCTTGATAATAAGAGGTTTTTAAGCTTCTTAATATTTTAATCATAAAATTAATTAATTGGGCTTTTGTGATATATCTCATCTTTAATTCAAAGCTTTATTTCTTGAACAACATACTGAATTTACTCCAGAAGATATTATTTGTATGTCCTGAAGATAGTCTATCTTATAGAATAATTATAATATGAATTTACTAAAAATTTTACTATAGTGTTTGAAGCAGCTATGTGAATTATCAAATAAAAAACATTACCAAGAATGAAATCAAGTGGATGAAATTGCGGGTCTTTGTCTCCAGAAAAAGTTCTGTACTATGTGTCTGTGATTGTCATACTCACAGTCCCTTGACCAAATCTATAAAGCAAAGGGCAGAAATTCTGCTACGAAAAAATATATGTTACACAAAAATTACAATTAACTGTATGTCATGCTCAATCAGATGCATTAAATAACATAACCAACTTCCCAAATCAAGGGAAAACTTTCACATAAGCATAGAAGACATAAGGCAAAATTCCTCTCTCTAATTTTTCTTAATCATATTGAGATTTTTCAGCATTAAATACAGCGTAAAAAATCCAAACTATAAAGAAGCTTATTATCTTTGCTAATAAGGAAAATAAGAAATTTAGATCCTGTAAATAGGAAAAAGGATGCTTTTTACGGAAATGATTTTCAAACTATCTCACAAATCAGTCCACATTAAGTCATGCTCAGATCCAGCCATATCTCTCTAAACATTTTTTCTGCAGGGAATAAAAAAGAGAAAACTTAGAGCAATATTATACTCATATGACTGCATGAATGGTATTGAATATGAATCTTGAGCATGAACCTTTTCAGTCATAGAATTTGCCTAAGTGTCATTGTAGTTAATGGAGATTTAATTTGTGTAACAAATTAGTTCTGAAGACTTGATGGTGTCTTTTCAACATAGGCAGTGCTATTTCAGGTGACCTGTGACATCCTACCCTGTGTCCAGCTGATGCACTGGGACTTCAACCTGTATATTTTATGTCAACTCTGACAGCTATTATGACAGATCAAGTCTGTGACAGCCTAGGACAGTCAAATAACACTAGAAAATTCATTTTATCTGTAGGTACCTATTATCTTGACCCAAATTCCACTCTGTGGTGTTTGTGAGCGTCCCCAGGATGAGGTGAGAGATGAGAATCTGACTCCATGTTCTCAGAAGGCTGATTTATTATTTCATTATAGTATACTCTATTAAAAGAATACTATAGTAAAACTATACTAAAGAAAGAAAAAGGATACAGATAGAAGGCTTCACAAGAATGAATAATAAAAACTCGTGACTGACTCCTCAGAGTCCAACACAGCGGATGGTGATTGGTCATTAAGTAAAAACAAGTCATATGAAATCTCTCAAACATGCACCTGTTGGTAAACAATGTCCATACCACATTCCAAAGCAGCCAAAAACAGGAGAAGTGAATCAGATAATTATTATTTACATTTTTCTCTGAGGCTTCTTAACTTCCCAGGAGAAGAAATCCTGGTGAAAGGATTTTTCAGAAATTATGAGAGTGACAGTACTCTAAGACTTCAGGTTTCAAGAGAAGTCCTAAAAATTGGGACCGTATTGATGGATAATATGGCAATATGCCTCGAAGTATATGTCTCTTATAGATATGTCACCTCTCTGAGCTGGGGGGAAGGGAGTGTGCATGCACCCTTTAAGTGTGTTAAAGTATGTTACCAATTAATAAATAAATATTTTTTTTAAATACTGCTTAAAAAAGAAGTCCACCTATTATGTTTTCAATAATTTACCTTTCTGAAAATATTTGTAGCAGATTTACAAATTGCACACAGATGTACAAACAAAGCTGTGACCCCACATACACATATGTACCTTATTTAATCTCCTGTGCTTCCTCTCCTCATACTCACATTTACAACAGAATAACAGCCTATTAATAAAACCAAAGACTAGTAGAAGTCTAGCAACTAAATTTCCATTTCTCAGTATTTTTGCAATCGGTAATTTAACTTATTCCCTAGTATTGATTGGGAAAACTGCAATTGTTGAAATATTCTTTTTTTTCCTCATCTGAAAAAATTAAAACATATGTTGCATAGATCCCTTTGGAAAACAGAATTCTAGCTGATATCTAGAAAAGAAAAGATGTCCCAATAATTAAGTCATTAAATTGACCACTAGTAGGTGTGCTAGGCTAACAATACCAGCAAGGATGTGCTGGTGGGTACCAAATATTACAAAACATTGTAGCCTACAAATCAATAATGATTTGATTCCCAAGTCCTGGGAATCAAATCATTATTGGGCAGATGAACAATACAGGGAGAAAAATGTGAAAATGTTTCTAAAGGGCAAGGAAAACCCACACTCCGCTGTTAGAAATGTTTTTTATGCCATGTTTGCAAGCAACTATCAAATTACTAGGAACTGGGAAAACTTTTGAAATAACAGAAAAGGGACAGGTGAGTTCCATCTAAAGAAAATAAAACTAAAACATAAAATAAACTTTATGAGGAAGTTTTAAACTAAAGACTGAGAAAAATCCAACAGGTGTTCAAGGTGAAGTAATAAAATCTCTGCAGTATTATAAACCCTGACAGAAGTCAATAATGTTGAGAAAGGTAATAGATATGAGCAATCTCTATAAAAAAAAGACTCTACTGAATCAAAACACATGAAAAATATGATAACCAGAACAGCTTCAAATATATAATTACAGAAATGTAAATGGTTTGGTAGCCAAGATCCAAGCCCTGACTTTAAACAATAAATATTGTGATACTAGGGATTGAAGAATATGATGGAAGTCAGATAACCAGAGCAGCACTCTATCTTGGATGTAGGCAGACAATTTACATTAGGAATGGCAGAAGCTGTTTGTGTGGAAGAGTGGCACTGTATGTTAAAAGAAAGATTAGATTGAAATATGGAAATACACAGAACAAAATAAACACGGGGATAGAACATTTATTTGTAGCAAAATCTTGTGCCCAAATAGAACAGTATAACAGTAAGGCTGTACCATTAATATATTAGAACACTTAGATATTAAATACTGGGCAAAAATATTTTTTCAGGTGTAAGAAATGACTGTTATATCTATTAAATTTCCTTAGTCAAGTCAAATAGGGTATTTGTTATCAGATATTTTTTTGTTATCAGATTATTTTTGTTTTCAGATCTTTTTTTTATTATCTTTTTATTATCAGATTATTTTCTCTACATAGAATACCAGGAACATTTCTGGAAAGATTTTCTAAAAAGACACTATGGTGTTTCATAGTAACAAAAGAAAGTTGCACAGATGGATTAATAACTGCATAAAATAAAAGCAACAAGGAATAGTCAGACCACCTAGTCTGCTGGATTCAAGGGGAGTAAACAATGAAATTTCAGAGCAATTTCCTCAAAGACTTCTGCTGGTCAATGTATTTAGCTGATGAATAGTTAAGTGATAAATCTTACTCATAATGTGGGATTACTGAGAGAGTTGCAGAAGGATCTTGCACTACTAAGTGTCTGCTAATCATAATGGCAGACAAAATTTAGTGTTGAGGTGAGAAAAGTATGCCTGAAAAAAACAGAAATTTTATGTCTACAATTATTTGCAGTCATTGCATATTACTTAAAAAAAAAAAAAAAACAAAAAACAACCCAAATCCTCAATCCAGAACATATCAGCTTGAACCTCAGCAATGATTAAAAATACAATTAGAATCATTAGAAAAGGAGCAAAACAGAAGTCAAAATTACCACACTGCATAAATCTGAGTGGATTCATTTTGTCTACCAATTATGATAAAGACTTTCCTGCCTCAAAAAAAGGATACAGAATAACAAAAATAGTGCAGGGACATAACACAAGATGTCCATAATTACAGAAGAGCTTACATGTGAAGAAAGATTGAATAAATGAGGATCCTCCAATAAGAAATAAAAATAGTTAGGATTATTATATTTATCTGTTAAAAATTAAAACCCTAGAGGCTAAAAATGAGTTCTTTTAAAAACAAGACTAAAAAAGGCTTTTTTAACTTTTAAGTTAAAATAACCCACCACACAATGAGGAAAAAAAAAGTTTTGATTTTTTCTTTTTAAGAAAGGGAGTTTATATTCACTTTTCATCCTTTCAGGACACCAAGAGACTTTGTAACCTCTTTCACTGTCTAGAATTTTGGCAGTCTGTACTCCACATCAGCTCCAGTATGGTGCCGCTGTAACCTTAGGTCAGAGTGCTGGGAAAAGAGTGGTGTGAGAAGCATTAATTGCATTCCCCCATCCTTCATTACAGAACTGGATTTAAGTTCAGAGCCTTGCCCTTGCCTGATCCATATTGCAGGTGTACCTATGCTTGGGTATGTCCTGCTAACACTGAACTACCAGCCTAACTGGCTGCCTTGATTATTGTCCTGCCTTAACCAAGTCTGGGCTTGTTCGTCAGTTTGGGCTTGGTTGAAACTGGTTTTTGTCAACCTTTCTGTGCAGCCAGTTCAGGATCACTGGCCCCCTTCATGGGGCCACTCTCTCCGCTTGCCTTGCTGTCACTCTCAGCTCTTTGCCCACACACAGAAAAAATGATGCCTTGGAGGGTAAAAAAGACCTATGCCCCGTTCCTCTGCTTGTGACATAGGATTAATCTTTATACCACTTTGGATAAACATTGGAATGCTTTCCATAGATGGCTGGGGACAAACCATGGCCAAGGCCTAAAAACCCTTGTCTAATTGGTAAGTACTCTTTATTTAAGTTTTCTGTCGATATATTTGGTTCCGGTAAAAGATTATTGATTATTAAGTGCAGTATTTCTTGATGCCATTTAGTGAAGTTGTACAATATCAATGCTTTTTCTCATATGGTTTCACCCAGACTCTTCTATGTTTTAATGCAGTTTAATAATACACTCATGTTCTGACCAGGAAGATAATCTCTTTTTAAATAGGTCTTCAGTAAGAAAGAAATAGTAAAAAAAGAGGAAAAAAACACCCAACAGATAAAAGTGATCATTTTGTTCGGGAAAAATGGATGGGATTTTTTTGAGAAAACTGTGAACTCTGGGGACAAATGCAGAAAAAGGGAAAAACACACATACACTTTGGTAACTGTAATCACAAGTTTGTTAACAGGAAATTCACATACTGTGATATCCAATGTCTTATACAGATGTGAACTCAATTCTATTGGATCTTATTTGAAATTTTTAAATAATACATTATTGTACATTCTGGAGAAAAAGTCTGTCTTTCAGCAAGTAGAGGTGAACATATGAAAAACTTTTTTCAGTAATTGTCTAAATGCAAAAATTATTTTTAAGTGTTTCATTTTTCATAATTCAATCTTTTCCAAAACATGCAAAACAGCATTTCTTGACTCCTTTTGTTTTTTTTTTTTTTTACTAGTTGTAGGGTTTTATTAAAAAGATAAGCAATACTGATCCTTAAGGCATAAATAAGTAAATACATACATTTGAGATCAAGCAATAAACATTATAATCATACAGAATAATCACAGTGTGCTGCAGTCACCACTAAAAATATTTCCCAACATATGACTGTTAATGACAGCAATTGTAAGAGAGCAAGTTTACCCCTCTTCTAAATTTAGATTTTTGTAGAATACAAATGACAACAAATCCTATATTATTATTCTGTAGCTAACAGTAGTCCTTGTATTAAAAAAAAAAAAAATGCCTGTTCGTTAGCTTTTAAACAAATATCTGTGCAGAAGGGTATGCTAATAGTATAATAACAGTATCTCTGCAGAAAGCATAGCTTAGTGATCCTTTGTAAAAGATGAAAGTTACTCATATAAAGTGTTTCCGTGGGAGAAAGTTGTTGAGTTGCTAAAAAAAAATTCTACCTACATGTTTTAACTTAAAATGACTGTTTCACATTACTGTTGATAGACTAACACAAAGGTTAATATTGAGAACTGCCTGTATACATGGCCTTCATTAACACCATATAATTATACTGAGATTTCTTGAGCTTGACTTGTCAGATAAGATCTTATCTAGATGAATGGTTTTTCTTGCTTTGAATGCTTGAATGAATCTGAGAGTCATTTGGCACTTGGCAGCCTACATTATGACATGTTATCAGCCAAGTAGTGCAAAGAAAAAATTAATTATTTCAAAGAAGAAGTACATGATAGAAATATTTTAAAATGTAACAATAGCTGTGTTGGCTCTAAGGAGAGAAAAAAAAATAACAAGCGGAGACAAGTCCAGCGAAGAAGAACATCTTTCTTCAGAAACTTGCAACAAGGTTACCTATCAGTGAACACAGCTGTCAACTATCAATCCCCAGCTGAAACATTATTTGGAGAAGGAAAGCTAAAGCAATTCATGAAATGTTTTTTTGTCCTCATCCTCATAAATTAATGCAACCACTTTTGGTGTTATTGTCATTGTCTTCAGGGTGTTTCTTGACATACTTTCTTTCAAGGGTAGTCAGAAGACAAATTATATATTGAAATAAAATACTGGAATGCTTTTTTTTTTTTTTTTTTTTTTTTTTTTTTTTTTCTATTTCACTATAATTTCACTCTCATTCTGTGGCTATGTCATTGATTTGGTTACCCGATTTTGGGAAGCCTTTCTGCAGCACAAAAATGCAGCTGTTGTTTTGTAAGAAGATGCGAAAACTCATGGCTGTTTGGCCACTGTTTATAGAAAAATTACATTTAAATTTGGTTCAACAATAGTGGGATAAGTGGCTGCCCTAGTATATAAAGACTCATAACAGAAATTTGAAAGATTGATGTGGTGATTTGCTGTAGGCACCTTTTGAAAATAATACCTTGTCTACTCTTTGTACTCTCCTAAATGTAAAACACTTAAATCTTAGTATTTGTTAGACTTTTTTTTTTTTGTTACTTTGTAAAAGTGCATAATTGGACTTATCTCAGGGAATCATGGACTCACAGGGTACATGGTGTTGAAAGGGACCTCAGGAGATCATCTAGTCTAGCCCCGTTCCTGAAGCAGGTTTAACTAGAGCAAGTTACACAGGATTGACCTTAGGTGGGTTTGAACACTTTCTGAAAAGACTACTTATTATACATGCAGTCACGTCTCTCAACATTTTTATGCCAATGTAAGTTATGAAATTTCTCTGATTGACATTAATGCAGATTAAAGTACCATGTTAATTAAAAACATGATAGTTCCTCCTAAATAATATTATCTGACCACTTTGATTACCTCTATAACAAGAAAAAACAATGATTTATAATTTTCTTTGTCTGTGCTACAGGTGATTTGGTGTCTGAATCTAAAACGAGCATGCATAGTACAGTGCACAGTTAGATTTCTTTCAGGCTTGTGGTCCACTTCTAACTACTGGGATCCTGTATGTGGTCATGATCCCTAATTTTGGAATCTGTGGGGTGTACAAAATCAGAAAGGACTCTTTGGAAAAAAAACAACCAAACCCACACAAAAGCACACAAAACCATATAAAAAAAACCCTGAAAAAAAGCCCCAAAACCACAAAAAGGCCCCAAACAACAAAACTGCAAACAACTATATGCATTTTCACAATGATCTGATGGGGAGCAATCTATACTGCCAGACAGTTTCTTTAGATACAGGGATCTCAGTTAGCTAAAATAAATATTTCTACTATGTGATGTTGATGCTTGTTATAAACTTTTAAAAATATTTAAAGGAGCAAATTTTAAAGTATGAAAAATCTCAATTTACCCATTTATTCCACATGCAAAGAATGTAATGAGATGTCTTCATATTCTCTCTCAGTCTTCATTGAATGTCAACTTTTTAGGACATGGACTCCTTGTCTTACTAAAGAGTCTAGCTCAGAAGGAGAAAAAAACATTTGTTGAGAATTTTAAGTACCACAATAATGTAAATGATGCAAATATTTTATGGCATTAAAGTCTCAAAAAATCAACAGGTGTATTTTCAGTGCTAGCATGCTGCAATATGTGCCCAGTAAAGACTTGCCAACATAAAACTCTCATCTCCACATTATAACTGCAGTAAAAATAATCACAAATACAATTTGATAATCTGTCAACATGCAGTTATTTCAAAATTGAAAATAAGTGCTTCCTACCATTATTATTTAGCCCCTAGGTTAATTGTTTATGAATGATAAACTAAACTTCTAGACCTTATCCTCCTGAGAGGATACAAATGCCCTTTTGTCCTTTAATTTAATGCAGTGTTTCTTTTGGTTTAAAGAAAAAAATACTACAACAAAAAATAATCTCCTAATTTATGTGGCCCTTAGAATTGTGTTAATAGTCACAACTCTGTGGAAAGTTAAATTGATTATCCAAAAAGGAACACTGAAGTTGTTCACTGGACCTTTTATCTCTTTTTCTGTATCCACAGAAAGCAATGTCTTTCCACTATAATTGTTTTTCTCTCTCTCTTTTCATTTCTTCAGACCTTTCAACCTAGATCAAATTACTAGAGTCAAGTATCTTCCTCAATTTTCAGGCATTTTGCAAAGTGACATTAAAACATTACTGAGAAATATTTCTGTCTTAATAAGGTGTGCTTATGCTACAGCAGCTGATCTAGATTATACACCAAACTGCTGGAGGAGGTGACAGATACTACGAGTCCTAAACTTCATTTTTTATCAGTGCAGTGTGAGACTCCTAACAGAGATCATTGGTTACAACACCACTGTAAGCAATTACCATATCCATATACACCTGATAAATACTATTCTCATACTCTCATCAGTGCTGCTTTCAAGTCCTTGCTGCCTCTTGCTTTCACTGATTGCTGTGTGAGCGACTGGTGATGGGCAGTGAATGAATGCAAGGAGCATTGGCAACCAGCAAAGATCTTTGCAGGGGCATAATATCCAATGTGGGGATAAGGTAGAATAAGATGCTTGAAAGAGGACCTTGCATCAGCAAATAGATTCTTTCCTACACTATAATCCACTTGGGGCATTTAATCAGATTATTTCTGTATTATATCTAGATTAGCTAAATCTGGCTAACTAGATTTTTGAATATTTTTTTCCAGGCATTAAATGCAAATTTCCTTAATTTCTCAGTATGATAAAAAGTCTATTCAGTTTGGGAATCTGCTCTCTAAACACACTTTTTGATGCATGGTTAAGACAGTTTTATGATTCAGTAACACTGAAACAGGCAAATTAATAGGACCTTTAGAGATTTGTTAATCAAACTTCTGAATTGTGGATAGTTAATAGTCCTTAGCCATACTTGACATTTAAAGTATATAACGCTTTACAAACATTGACTAATTACAGTCTCAACTTCTTCAGATGCTAGGAAAATCATTTTAGCATTAATATGCAGACAAGGAAACTGAGGCAAGGGCAGCTTCCTAGTTTTGGAATATCCTACTGACTGGAAAGAGATAATATCACTGTCCAGACAGTGGACAGTCCAGATCCATTGATCTGGGCATTTACAAAAAAATCATTAAAGAAACATTGCACATGCTGATATCATTCTACCATTTTTCACAATATGCAATGTAATGGTGCAATATCTATTATTGAAATGTCCATATATTACTTGTAAGAATGAAGTGCTCAACAGTAATTTCTGCTACCAGTAAAAAGGTGCAGGCTTAAAGGAAAATCCCATTCATCCAGCTTGGATGGGAATGTAAAAAAAGGATTTTGGAGTATACATTGTAAAACTAGAAAGTCAAAATTGAACAGGTGAAAATAAGAACTGTAGAAATTTTATATACATGGCAAAGAATTTATAGCTCTGGTAGTCTACGTCATTCCTAGGGTGAGCTTTATGGGTTCTTTTGTTATTTGTGTTTTTTAAGAGTCTGTTGAAAAAAGAAAGTGCATAAACATACTGACAGAGGAAAATCTCAGAAGATGTATTTTGACTGTATAGTAGAAAGTCCTGAACTGAGTTCAAGGCTGCAATACTTCCTTTTTTTTATTTCTGTCCTTCCTTTAAAATACTCAGTTTTCCAAGTTTTGCTATTTACACAAACTTTTGTGTTAGGCCCACTTCCTTTTGGAGGCAAATGAACTGAAAGAAAAACATATAAATGCATTAAATAGTGCTTTGGTAGGTTCAGTTTTACTTGTCCTTTCGTATGACGGTGTTCACAGGGGTCTCAGGTTGAGGGAAGAGACTAGGATCTGACTCCATATTTCAGAAGGCTTCATTTATTATTTTATTATGTATATTACATTAAAACTATACTAAAAGAATAGAAGAAAAAGTTTCTTCAGAAGGCTAGCTAAGCTAAGAATAGAAAGGAGAGAAAGACAACAAAGGCAGCTCTCCTAGACTCTCTGTCCGAGCCAGCTGGGCCATCATTGGCCATTAATTACAAACATCCAAGATGGGCCTGTGAGAGTCTGTCCGAATTTTCCCTCATCTGCCTCGCGATTGTCATTGGGGGACCACAGAAGAGAAGACCACCCTGTCTAAAATCTCTGTCTCTGAATGAGAAAATCACACGCCAAAGGCCCTGAGACCTGAAAGTACAGTGTTAAGCTATTTGTTTTCACAGGTGTTGTTTGCTGTATGCTAAGAAGGGGGCACTGTGCCCTTTTTTGCAACAATAGCTTTTGGAAGCTGCCCCACCTCTCAGCCGGTCTGGACTTCTCCTGAGTTTCGGGTGGTCTCCCACAGAAGACCCTCACCTGTTTTACAACCACCGTGACAGACAGATTGAGATGGAAGAAGCCTCTCCACCAAGGACTGAGACAATAAACTCCTATGTGAAAAGGCCCCTCTCCTCCTTCCAAGGACTGAGACTGAAACCCCCAAGCTGGGGGAGGTGTGTGGGGGAGGCAAGCTGACCAAAGCGAGATGTTTGCCTGGTTTGTGACCACTGGACCAAGAAAACAATGGCTCTCATTTACTGCTGACAACATAGACTACCTGTTACATCTATTCCCTATTGTATATGTTTCCCCCTCCCCCACTCACAATTTTCAATAATAAAAACCTCTGAGTTAGCTAGAGATTTTTAGATCTCCGCAGCGTAACGGGCGGACCCTTGACTGGACTAGACCAAAGGACTTTGTCTCTACGTTGGGAGCTATATCCCCTCTCTCTCTCTTCTCTCCCTTTCTCTATCTTTTTCTGTCCCTTAATCCCTCTATCGCATTTTGCTGTGGTCATTCAATAAAACTGCATTTGTTTTGATTATTACTGCAAACCTCCTTGTACTGTGTCGGTTCTTTTGCACCCTGAGATCACTCCTACGAACCATCAGGTCATCCGTTCACTAGGACGGGTCCTGACAGGGCCAGTCACAGATCCACCTGTTGCGTTCCACAGCAGCAGATAATCATTGTTTACAATTTGTTCCTGAGGTCTCTCAGCTTCTCAGGAGGAAAAAATCCTAAGGAAAGGATTTTTCGTAAAAAGATGTCTGTGACACTTTCCACTCTTTATTTTGTTCACTCCTCTTTTGTTCACCACATGTAAGAAGAAATTTTACAATTTGATTCTTCTAGGTAACATAGTATGCTACTTATAGAAGTTTTTAGAAAACCCTAATATTTGCTTTATTGCTCTATCTAGCGGAAAGCAAGTTTCCAGATCTGGGGATTGATTACTAAAAAACATTTCTTCATTCAACTATTCGATTCATTATTTTCTATGGAGAATTTCAGGTAATTAATTTTTTTATAATATAATGCTTTTAATTTTTTTTTTTTTTTTTTTTTTTTTTTTGTAATTTAATATGACTAGATGTTGTGCTATAATTTAAGAATAGGTCCCCACATATCTCCATAGTGCTCTGGAGATATACTTCATAACTCCCACATCTACTCATAATTCAAAACCAGAATTACAACCTAAATCAAGAAACTTCTCATTTTATTTCATCAGTTAGTGAGAAAACATGGTGTCATGGTTTCAGCTAGCTAATTTCTTCTCAGTAGCTGTTACAGTTCTGTGTTTTGGATTCAGAATGAGAATGGTGTTGATAACACGCTGATGTGTTGGCTTTTTGTTGTCATGTTTATCCTAAATCAAGGACTTTTTGGTCTCATGCTCTGCCAGTGAGGAGGGATGCAAAAAAAACTGGGAGGGAGCACATGTGGGACAATTGACCTGAACAGACCAAAGGGATTTTCGCACCTAAGAATGTCTTGCCCAGTGTGTGGACTGGGGGGAGTTAGCCAGAAAGGAAGCTGATCTGGGTTCAGGAAGGATCAGTCAGTGGTCTGGTAAGCAAGCTTATTGTATGCCACTCCTTTCCCCCTTTTTAATATCATTATTATTATAATTAATCATAATTATTGTATTTTACTTTATTTTAAATTATTCATATGTTCTTGTCTCAATCTACAAGTTTTTTAATGATTTTTCTCCCCCCATTCCACCTGTGAGAAGAGTGGTTTACACAATCAGCTCAGTGGTGCTTTATTTCCAGATGGGCTTAAAACACAACACATGGTTTAGCTATCACTATATCTAACTCTAAAATGTCACTCACTTCAAAATGTCCCTGCTCTTTCTAAGTTTACAAGTGCTTTAAGAATGTGTCTTGCTCCTACAAGACTGAATGACTAGCAAAGGGATAGCCAGTATTATCTTTCCTATTTATCAAGTTCTTCAAAACAGGAGAGAGGTATTGAACAATTACCATACTTTACAAGTTCAAATATTACTATCCAAACAAGAATTCAAGCTAAACATTTAAATATTCCTGAATTATTAATGAATACCTATGCAGTTTGCAGGATAATAATTAATAATAACAATAATAACAGCAACAAAAACACCACCATTGAAATTTAAGCTCTTATTTTAAATGTCCTGAAATCCCACATGCCCCATGAGGAAGTCAGAAGAAACAAATTCTCAATTAGAAAAGGCTTAAAATAGATTGAAAGTTGGTGTTAAAGCTGAAAATGTCATGAATTATCATCCATTCCCCTGCTCTACTTCTTGAAAAACAAAAAATCAAGTAATTAAAACAAGCAGTCCCCCCACTCCTCCTACACCACAAAAATAAAAGCCACCCCAAAGCCCAAAATATACCACTACTAATCTCTTTTATCATCTTCTAGCAGTATAAAAACATTCTAAATTTCAACCAACAAAGAGTATAAAAATTAAAAACACATTTTCATCTTAACATTTGCAGGAAATAAATTACTCTGCTCTAATACTGATATTTACATGAAGTATAATTAATACTTTCAGAGAACTAAAAAGGAGTCTTATGGAAACTTGGTTCATAACTGTATTAATGTATTTAATTGGGTGCTTCATTGTTAGAATGAAGAGGCATTAATTAGACATGAGAGATCTGAAACCGGACAAGAGATGTGCTTGGATTCCCAGAATAGCTTTTGAGAATTTTTTGTGTCAGAAAAGCAAAGTAGATCTTACAACAGGGTATGCAGAACATTAAGAATTACCAGATGGCTTTACACAGAAGCTAGGATGTTATTTCTCAGCAGCATAGACAAGATGCAGGCAACGAGATGCACAGAATTTGGACCTTGGCCTAATAAACTTTATTAAAAAAACTTAGTTGACTAATTATATCAGATGCCCGTGTCAATTAAACTATGGATTTGTTGTTGTTGTTGTTGTTGTTGTTGTTATAACTGTTAAAAGATGGAAATCCTAAGAGTCTTGGATTTTACAGGGAGGACACTCAGACACTAGAATGAAATAGCTGTGGAATTTGTAACCTGAAGTTATGGAATCAGTCCACTGTGAAAAAGGCGCAAAAGATTGGAACTAGCTAGTCAGCAGATTATATTAAGAAGATGGCAGGTATTAAGTCCTACTCTAGAGGAAATTTGTGTCTCTCACCTTTCATGAGCACTCAGATAACCTGAGCATTTCAATGTTCTAGGACTAGCTGGAGGTTCTTCCTTTTAATATGCAGAAGACAAGTGATTAAAGCACTCAGTGGTGATGTGCACATGCAAATAAGCATTTAATAGGACAAAGAGTTGGATGGTAACTATCTTCAGCGGCTATTCATCAGCAGACTCACAAGTGTGTGACAAGTTTCTGTCAAATCCATGTGTTTCTAAGCAAAACTGGACATTTTTCAAAGGTTTAGCGCAGATCAATCCACATTAAATCACTAACTATCTGGTGAGCTAGGTGGTCCCTTTAGGAAGAGCAGAAGTAAAGAAAGATGCCAGCTCACAAAGACAAATGAAAGGGATTGGAAGTGGAAAGCCTCCTTCACAAATAAGTAGGTACTTAGTAGAATTCCTTTAAAACCAGCTCTGAAGTTGCAGACATGGCAAAATGGAAACAGATACCTGTGAACCTAAATGTATTGCTATTAATGTTCTGACTTTGTGTATACACATAATTTTCTAAAAAAAAGTCATTAAAATGCTACCTCGGAATGGTAAATGAATCTAATCGTTTTTTCCTCACCTGATTACATGGACTATCTGAATAGACCTATTCTAATCCTCTCAAGAAAAATATTTCATTTTGTAGTTTTTTGTCCCCCCAGCCTGGGACCAAAAGTTGTTATGCTGGGATAATTAAAAAGGGGATTGAATCAATAGGAAAAGGCTAAGGTATATTTTCAGATGGAACTGTTATCACAGAAATGGTATTGTGAGCCTCTACCTGAAGTTTTTAATGGTAATTTTTTTTAAGACTAATATTCTTGGAAAATAATCTAATGGAGCATAAGCAGTTCTGTAGTGCATTTCCAAATACAGTTTTGACTTCTTTTAAAGGAATAGAGAATGAGAGGACTAATCTGAATCAAATGGTTAGCCTTCTTATAGAAAATAGGAGTTGACTGGACCATAATAGCTCTTTTCAATCTATATTCAATTATCTGTTAAAAGCAGCTTTTACATGGCCTGTGTAGCATAGTATTGTGATCACAGACCTAAAATTACTACTCTAAATGGATGTCTTACAAGAAAATATACACGATGAACACTTTTTCAAAAAATAAATAGTTTCTAGAGCCATCGCACAGCAAGATCTACTCATGTTTGTAGGTAACAAATTATAATTTTCATATGAATTATTCTGCTCCTTGTTGGGTTTGCAACCAAGCTGCAATTACCTGAAACATCATAAATGACATACACAAGTCAGAAATATTTATTCGGATGATAGAGAACTTAAATATTCCTACAAATAAAATTGTAAGAAAATTTTGGATTCAAAAATGTTTTCCTGCAGTAGAGATTTAAATGTCAATGTGGGGTAAAATAAGTGAAATCTTTTTGCCACATGCAGGTGCAGTAGTTGAACACCTCTTGCTTTCAGCACAGTCATAGAATGGTAAACAAGAGGAAAGGGGTGTTTATATTCAGAGGGTTCTATGTGTATATGTGTATCACCTACATCAATAGAATCAATATTGTGACTGTCCCCTGCTGAGAAAATCATCTGTATTAAAAAGCAGAGAGCTAAAGAAATCAAATATAAACACATCAGAAGGTTTTAGAAAGAGAAAACTATTGTTGAAAGCAAAATTGTTAAATTATATAAGGATCTCTAGATTATAAGTAATGGAAGTTCTTTTCTAATGAACTATTCAAATCTTTAAGGAGCAATTGACACCACCAATCATAAGGTTGTTTCAGTGCTATTACTGTCACTAATAACATGTTATGGGCATGGTGTTCAAGGATCCTGTTTCTTTTTATAAAACATATGGGTCTTGGCTAACTGGTCTCATTTAGATTCAGGTATGATGAGAAGCAATTGTATAATTGTATAATAGTGCCTTACTGAAGGTATGATGAGAAGCAATTGTATAATTGTATAATAGTGCCTTACTTTTTTTTCCTAGCTTGATTTATAACCTTCACAGGGAAGTGAAATGTAGGCTCTTTTTTTCCCCCATTCTAAGAAGCTGAAGCGAGCAGGAGAATGTGGTAGTCTGCGCTGTGATTTGTCTGCTCTATTCTTTCATGGCTACAGTCCTTGCCTTGCAGCAGACTTTGTTCTTCCTGGGAGACCTTATATGAGGCAGCATGCTTTAAGGCTGCCCACAGGGTGGCTGTGACTGGGGGTTGTGACTGCTAATAAAATGTTCACTCTACTCTTACCTCTCAGGTTTTTTGGTAGCAAAGGCAAATGGGTTGAAGTAGTTCTTTATAGGAAGTTAGGTTTTGGTTTTTTTAATGGAAAAAAGAGGAAATTTCTTGTTTCAACTGAAACAGAATTAATGTGGTATTTTAAAACAGTGTCTTTATGAGCAAGCAGAAGAAAGATTTTGGTAGGGAAAAAAAAAACAAAAAAAAAACACAGTAATTTTTAATTTCTAGCAATTCCAGGCGAAGGAAGAAAAAAACTAAAGCGTGATGTTGAAAATAGTAGTCTGGATGTATGCAAGTAATTAGGATGACCCTTCTACTTTGAGAAGACTTAAAATTATAAACAATGGGAGTTAAGTGGTAAAAAAATTGAACAGGCTATAAATATTAGGGGGTTTTTAATTTTGTATTTTTAATCATAACACCTCATAGGCCCTTTCTTTCATAATTTTTAACATAAGACATTGATGATCAATTACAAGATCTTCAGAGAAGTAACCTTAAAAAAGAATTAAGAATTTCCCTGTCACTGCAAATATTTAGACAGTATCTTTGCACTTTAGTTATTTCAGAGACAGCTCAATGCCAACAAGTTTTGAAAAATCTCATGTCATGACTGTTGCAGTAAGAAATTTTTTTAGCATTTCTGAGGTTGCTTCCCTGTGTTTGTTTCCCTAGGTGTTTCTTTCCATTCTCTGTTTTTTGGTTTTGTTGGTTTTTTTTTCCTTTTCTCTATTCCCTTTCTCTCTTGGCTTCTGACCTAAGACTGAAATCAATTGTTTCCTGCAGCATATGGCACAGACACACTGAGATGAAACAGTTTATCCACTCCTGACCAAACTCAAGAGAACCAGGAAGAGAAAGACACCTGCCAAATTCATCCAGATGGTATCCCAGACTGAGGAAGCAGGCCAGGACCCAAAAACTGCACCTATTATGCCAACCTGCCTGCTCAGGACCTGCAGATATACCTGACCTGCAGTGACCCCAGCGAAGAGTAAGCATAGAATGCATTCTCTAACTGTTCTTATTCTGGTTTTCTATTGCTTCATTTATTTTCTTTTTAATAGCTCTCAAAATAGCATGTCTATAATTAATGGAGAAATTTTATTCTATTAGTAGTAAAAGAGTTTAATGAAGTAAGAGAAACTGAGGTCCATTCTCTGAAACAAGCCCAGTGATCCTTACAAGCATGGTGTATATGCATTTTTTCAATATCTACTTGTCTACTCCAGTTTAAATAGTTTTATTTTATTTTATTTTGCTTTTTTATTTTTTTTTTTTTTTGTTTTGTTTTAATTTTCTGAAAGTCAGGGTTAGATAATGCTATAATGCTTTTACTATGTTGGGTCCACTGGGCTCAGCATATAGCAGTAAATTACCTTTTTTTTTTTTTTTTTTTTTTTTTTGCTTGGTAGAGATGAGTAGGAGGTGAAAGTGGTAAAAAATGAGTGTCATTTTTTTAGTGTGCATGTTAAGAAATAATCTGGAAGCTAATGGATCTGGAGAGCTTAAGGGTTCACATTTGACCTGTTTATAGTTATTGGTTCAGGCCTTCTGCAGTCATGTAGCTGTTGAAATTCAATAGCTATTCTCAGTTTCTGGTAGAGTCAGCATCTAGTTTTCCACCTACCAATTTAATCACAGGTGTTTGGGAGTCTGGATCTATAAAGAGACCTAAGTATCACAATGCTAAATATTGCAGAAAACCTAACTTTTAGCCTTCCTGCTCAACAGTGGAATCCACAGACCCAAGTCAGTTTTCAAGGTTCTCTATGCATTGCATAGAGATATGCATATAGAGATATATAGAGAATAAAGCACATAAAAAATGGCTTTAAAGAAGCCAGAATTTTCAGTAGGAGAATGCTTAATCCACCTTTTGTGAAATATGAAGGTCAAAATACTGTACATATGTGTCCTTATTCCTTTCAGACTTTGGCATCTTCCTTTACTCAGGTATTCATCTGCGAATTTGATCTTGTTTGAGTTCATGCACAATTGGTCTTAGCTACATCTGAGATCAAATCTGAGAAAAAGGAAGAACTGGATGTGCAGAAAAGGGAATCTTTTTGACAGCTAGAAAAATGTAGTGGCCAAGTGTCTACAGACTTGGTTGTAAGGTATGTAGTCTAAATCAGCTTCTTACTTGCTTCATTCCAGGACTCAGGACTGAGGGTTTTGACAATACACTAAATATTTTATCACGTCACTGTGAAAATAGCAAGGCTCTTATCTGGTGACCAGGACACTGTCTTCTGAACCCCAAGTTCTATTACTTGCTCCAGTAAGCAGTTGTTAATTTTATGCACTATAGCATGACTTCAAAAGGACTTTTCCAAAAAAGAAACTAAAGTCCAAATAAACTTAGTTCTTCAAACTAAGGGAAAATCTTAGAATATCCAAGAAGAATAAAATGCAAGGTGGGAGCAGTGAACTATGGAAATTTAGAAAAAGTGTTACAGTAAACAGTTTTGAAAAGAGATACTGTTCTTTTCACAGGGATAAATAAGATTAAGAGGTCAGAGCATTTAAATACCTTTTACAGAACACACACAGAGGAAGATAATTGCACTGGAAGCTGAAGACAGACACAATTGTTACTAGAGATGTGTGTCTATTAATGAGAAAATGTACAAAGAAGCTTGGCACGGAGAATGCACCACATTCAATCATTAAAAGACAACAGGCAGCCATTGATGGGCCTCAAGTAAGTACAAATAATTTGATAAGAGATTAATTAAAGAAACTGAACAGTCAATAATTAAATAATTCTCATTTTTGAATGTTTTAGGGGCTCTGAGGAGAGAACAAAAGCAATATTTAAAAAAAGGACAAACTCTTTAGTTATCAGGCCCTGACTGAGAAACAATGTTTGGTAACAAACACAAAGGAGCCAGTTTGCGACTCAGAGATCTAAAATTTGCTTTATTGTACCTTGTTTGTTCCAAAAGAATCTTCGTACTTCAAATTGTCATTTTAGAGCTTAAGTTATGCAGGAATGAAGATGAAAAGCAAAATCTGTCTGACAGAATTTAGAAAGACTCAAGAGTCATCCTCAATAGGACCACACAAAATATTGATCTAAAGCTAGCCATTGGTATAGACTGCAGTGAGGCCATTCAAGATGACAGCTTGAGGCACATTAGCCTGCAAAAGTATATCTGTATTAATTCAAGTACATGGAACTGTTCCTGGACCAATCTGGTGTACCTGTAACCTTCACTAGGTTGAATGTCTTCTCCTTGCCTGGGGCAAAGTACTTACTTTCTGTAATTATATATGTATAACTTCTGTCTCTATTTATAAACATGAACAAAGACACAGCTTCTCTCTAAACAAAAAGTTCACTTTTTGCTGAAGAAATGACTATGTCTATTTAACTCTTCTCAAGGAGGTCCCTCAGTTTTATAAGCTAGAAGAGGGTCAGAATAGGCAATATCTGTCAACATTTTAGTATGAGATAACATACAAAATTTTCTAATCTTCCAACTGATTTTTCTCCATCCTGCGGAAGAAGGCTGGCAGCAGCCCTGGAGGTCTGCCATTCAAACTTTACTGAAAGTTAATGAGGTGAACATTTTTCTCCTATACAAAATCTCTGTATACTTTCAATGTCTGCTGAGACAATGCAGCCCATCCCCAGTCTCATAATTTCTTCTACCTTTGCTTTGATTTTCCACATCTTTTTATTTTTTTCCATTATCGGTATATTCTACTTTGAAATTCAGGCACAGGCCATCCAGTTTCACTATTTGTTTCTTGTGTTGTAGAAAGATGATTAAAACAAGCAAGAAAACAGAAACAAGGCTGTCTTTTTTTTTTTTTTTTTTTTTTTTAATTTCTGCTAGAAGATAAACCAGATTACCTTTTTTCCACATAGCATACAAGACATGAGATAAGATAGGACCTTTCCTAATGAAGACACATCTGCTGCACCACTGATTGAATATCCTAACAAGATTACTACTGGAGCCTTTTCTTTCCTTAAAAGTTAGTTCACCCAGACTGATAGAAGTATAGACCAACGTTCCAGCTCTGTGATATATTGCAGATGTCTCAGTGTTCCCTATAGACAAAACACAGACATGAGTCTATGTAATGTTACTGTGATTCAGTGTCCTCCATTCCATAATGTTCTAAGAGAACATCTACAGCTACAAATAGATGTACACTCATATATATCTATACCTCTCAGGTGAAATCAAGCAGGAAAAATTTTTAAATCATAAAGGAATGATTTTAGGTAATAATATAATGTCTGTAGCTTTCATTCAGTAAAAAATAATTTTAAAAATATTAAAGAAATTAATGTGTGTGTTATAGCTGCCAGAGTCTTAAAGAACAAAGCATTTCTAATTTGTCTGAATAATTATTTAATATCTGTTTCTGTTGTCTGGACCATCTGCACAGCCATACGATCTTTTTGTTAAAAAAAAAGATTTGCAAGAACTTGAGCTTTGCTCAAGACAAAAATAAACAATTGTCCATTGCTGCTCTAAAGCTGTTAAGAACTTTACAATCTGAAATGCTTTCTAAAGCTAGAAAGGACCTTATATTTTTTCATGATTCTTCATCTTTTGAGGCTGGTGCAGAAAAAGATGAGCCCTGAATATATGATTGTTTTTATATTTGGAACCATCTCCAGCAAAGAAGGTGTATATTTCACTTGCTCACAGAAGTTAATAAAACATGCCTACAAAAGTTGAATGAAATTGTCTGAAGAGCAAAATTTTTCAGTGTAGCTTACTTAACTTCCACTACACTGTGTACGGAGCAGAAAGTGCCCAAATTTCTTCATGCAGTAGATGTAAAAAGATCCATCTTATGCCAAGACATATCACTATGTTTTTGTTTTGACTATTACTATTATAAGTAGACACACACCAATGCATGAGAGAACGTTTTACTGTTACAAGTAAATTACAATTGAAGAACAATCAGATTCGAGATTTCTTGGTTGAGTGTTGAACCTCAGAGTGCTGCTTTGGCCAATAAGCCCTACCTAGTCACTTTTTTGGGGGATTTGGGATCAAATTATGGTCCACCTATCAGAACACCTTATTTCTGAATTTATATTTATGTGATGGTGCCTGAAGATTAGGCCTTCTGTGTCTGACAGAGAATGCAGTGGTATGTTACTAGGTAGCAGAAAACGGAATGAGACTCCCTGTAGTGGCTTTATTCCTAGGAACAGTTGTCCTGAATTAAATGTATCTCAGGAGTGCCTCTGTGCTTCCATTTAGTCAGAAGAGAAGATGGTGCCTGAGTTTCACTGGGATGGTGCACTGACACTTTTCAGCTTTAAAACTGTCATGCTGTGGGAGCCTGCAGAAGCCCTACAGATAAAGCTGTGTAAGGCTGACATTTGCTGAATACAGTCCTTAATGATCACACTAGATCTCTCTGAAGTCATTTGTGATTTGAAAGCTGAAAAAAACACCCTGTTAAGGGGAAAAGCAAAAAGCTGTAATGAAGATAAGAGGCACCCAACAATTCACATTCTGCACTTCTTGGAAGTAAGTTGTTGCCTGTGATCCCAAAGAACTGAGTATTATGTCAGCTTATCTGAATAATTTTACCAACAAAATAACAGAGCTAGTTTTGTCAATTTAAATTTAATCTCAAATTCCATTATTTTCTCAATACACAGACAAACACAAAGATGAAGGCCAGTTATTTTGTGAGTCCTCATTTGAGAAACTACTGCTTGGACTGCAGCTGCCTCTATCTTGGTTAAAGAGGAAAGAAAGGAGAGCAGGAGAAATGGGAAAGTAATGCTTACATCTCCATTTCTAAAGCATTTCTAAAAGACAGTATTAGGGCAAAGACATGGGTAAAAAGTATTTATGCTCACTGTAGCTGTGGTACAAGAGAATAATTCGTTGGATATCCAAATGAAATGAAAAAAAGAATTTGAGGAAGAAATGGGGAGATGTCAGTGTGTTTTTTAAAGAGCTGAGAAAAGAATATGGGAGTAGCAGGTCTTAACTAAATGATTCATAGTGAACATGGAACTCCTGATGCAGACTTTATTAGCTGGTGAATCATTTGTGGCACATTTTTGCAGATACACTGTTTCTTTCAACAATGGAACCTATTATGTCAGGAAAAGCATTCAAATAGTATTACTCATGATTTTATTTGCTTCTGTTCAGTTTATGTATTTCTTATTGTTTTCTTACCCTATGCCTTTTCAGAGTGCTGTGCTGAGACAAATGGGTACATTTCCTTTTAAGTATGTTTTTCCTCCTCAAAGACTTGTTTTGTTTTGTTTTGTTTTGTCTGCCTGAGAGCTGCAAAAGAAACAAGTTGTATTTGGGCACAGAGCAATAATAAAACTATTGTACTGTTAGATGTAGGAGCATTAAAGGACATGATGCTATTGTGTGTTTGTGAAATTTGGAACCATAGTCTAGAAAATGCAATTCTAAATTTTTAGCTAAGAATAAAATTGCGAAAATTAAAATTGAAAAAAGGGGATAATCTCATCATTTGACACAAAGATGTATTAAAATTATGCACACCATATGTCTTAATGACACTGGAAGTAAAATGTTTCAAAGAAATTTTAATATAACAGTATACCTTTCAATGTCATATCATCATTTCAGCAG
>VZSU01000398.1:399842-424745 GCA_013398715.1 Nesospiza acunhae
AGATTTAGCTTCACTCTTCAATAAAGGGGAAAATTCTTTTCCATCCCACTTCTCCATAAACACCTGAAGTTCTCTGGGCTTCCTTCTCTCTTGTAACTATTGAAAATGCCACTTCACTGCCTACTAATTTCTGTACAGGGTATTAGGTGGATTTAAACAAAACAACACCACTTTCTTTCAGATCATCACAGCACTTCTGAAGTGAGTTTGAAGTTGTACCACAAGAGTGTATTTTTTTGAAACACACTGAGAATATTCTTAGCAAGTGCAACCAAAAGTCCTTTTGGAGTAAACTGGACTCTCCATTCCAATCAGCTACCAAATGTGCACCAGAGATTTATAAGTATCTGAGCCACCTGCTCCACACTATCATGAGTTTCTTCAATACACACACATCCTATTAGAAGTATGAGTACTGTCATGTCTGCTATTGCCCACAACTTCTTAACTCTTTAAATAATGAACCTTAATAATTTATTCACACTTCCTTTCACTTAAATTAATTTGTCTTTTCACACATTTGTAGTTTAGTGATATCTTGCATATTTTGTCTCACTCAATTTTATTATTACCCCATTATTAGTGCTGTATTTACAAAGATTCAACATGATCCCAGATGAGTTCCTGAGGAAGTCAAAGAGCTCATTCCTAAGGAAATTCCAGCATCAAAATTTATGCATCAGGATGATAAACTTCTGCGACTATGTAACTGCCAATGGGTAGGCAAAAAATGCCTCAGTTCATCTCAGATGATGAAGACCCTGTTTATGAAGGCTCAGTAGGAGCACTGCACTTTGGGTGCAATGCAGATGTTCATTGATTACAAGCACTTGAACTGACCTTCAGCTGGAGGGTACTAGCAGCACTGATGTCTGACTGTGTGCTCACACCTGAGGTCTTGGGATCTCCATAAAGGGAAGTTTAGGAACCAACCTAGTACTCCTTTATTGTTCTTATTTCTCATTGAGGACAAAAACACATCTACAATTACCTTTCCTTCTTGCTCCCTGCCAGAGATTGTATCAGGAACCCCCTGTGTGAGGACTCCAGTTTTCATCCTGAAAAGAAATTGTGGTGCTCTTCTGTACCTGTCATTGTTACATGTGCAGTGGGAGGGAGGAATGACAGCCCTGGTGTCAGAGCTGCAGAGAGATGACACATAGCACTGAATCATAAAGGCTGTTTTGTCTTTAAAAGCTGTTCTGAGGCTCTGAACTGTGAGGGAATCTTCTGCCTGGAATTTAGGTATGTCAAAAAACACCTGCCCAGCCTGTGTGAATCTAATTCAGCCACAGTACTAGACAAACCATAGAAGCGCACTCACCAAAGTCCTCTAAAGACCTATGCACATGGTTCCATGTCTTTTTCAAAAACAGTGGGTTATGAGCTGATGATATGATCAAAGCCACAAATAGGCTGCTTTTCTGTCATATGGCTTTTTGATTCTCAGCCTACAAACTAGAATGACAGGCAGGAGAGAAAGTGTTTTCATTCAGGTTACAGAGCAGTTAGTGGTAATGCTTGCTGTTTGTAATGCTCCCCTTCCCTCTCCCTTGCTCTTTTTCCATCATTCACAGGATTCTCCAGCTACTGATAGACATTGAGAGTAAGCAGTGTCAGAGAAAACCTGCTCCCAGGACTTGACTGGGTCATGGATTTCCCTTCATATGAAGTTTTAAGCCGCCACTTCAGACTCAGGTAGCTAAAGGCTTGCAGGACAGACAGCAGGTGCAGGTTTTTATCTCTTTTTCTAGTAGACAGTCTGCAGGTAAATGCTCAGCTGTGAGTTGTGAAATTCTTTTGATCAGGTGAGGAGGGAGGCATGTTTTGCCATATTTGCAGACACACTATAATTTCTAATGGTACATGGTTTCACTGAATGCTCTATTTTCACTTGGTCTGAAATCAGAAGCAGTAAACCTTATTCTCAGTAAGAATTTCAGGCTGTTGACTCTGAACACCAGCACTATGGTGTTTTGCACGGTCTTTATGAAATACATCACAGGCAATTGCGGTGAAAGGAGTAGAGTCAAAGAAAATACAGACTGGGTTACCCTGCTAACTCAGAACAAGAGATTTTTATTCCTTTACTTGTTTTTTTTTTAATAAGATTTGTGTGTACTTATTCTTATGGAGGAAACCAAATAAGAATTAAGAGATTACCATTAGTGTAGGAATTGCATGTGTTTATAGAAAGTGCTAAATTCTTGAAGGCACTTGGAGTATCCTGCTCCACTCTCATATCTCCATCCCTGCTCCTAAATTTGTCATATAGTCCCAACTACCTTACATTTAGTCAACCAAATGTACACCCCACTGTATTAAGGTTTACCTCTTTCTTGTTCAGCTACAAAATCTGTTAAGTGATGTGAGTAGGTAACAGTTCCCAGTGAACCAGCCAGAACCAAAATATGGTGAATTATTATGATTATCCTTTTGGAGAAAGCACTAAAATCCCCACAAATTTGAGATAGGAATGTATAATTGACCACATTGACATTATCCCCAAATTTATTAGCAGATACTTTACTAGATAGGTACCACATAATTTAAAAGGCTGCAACTAAAAGCCTGTATTTTTTTCTTGGTGTTATCCACATTATCCAAACAAATTTTGTAGAATGGCATCTAAGGTTTTGACCATTATTTTGCCCAAGGTAGCGGATTTGGTGACCATAAACTTGTCAGGCCATCAATCTCTACTAGTTCAGTGTCACAGGACTCACAAGAGGAAGGGAGAGAGAAGCATTTCCTTTTTAGCATAAATGTGGTTTTTTGAAATGCTAAGCCATGATCATGAAGTAGTAGCTCACAGTGCCATGAACTCAGAGAAGAGAGCCTACACTGTGTCTGCAAAAAGGGTATTACACTCATTGCTGCTGTTCATTCTGTATTCCTAAGACAATTGCATGCTGGTGTGTTAATTGGAGATGAACAGGAATAGAAACAGGCAAAAACAAATGCAGGAATAGAAACTGAACTCTGTTTTCATCTATGAGATTTTTATTTTGAGCCAGGCTGATGTGGGCTGTGATATGCTACTACAATTTGCCTGACACGGGAAAAGGTCAGTATGACAGCTGGTAGTGTGGTTACAGCTGTAGAATACTTTTATTTTTTATGGCTCTGTATCACATGTAAGATGGAAATATTAACTATGAGAGAGAATGAAACCATGCTGAAGTAAAACCCAAGACCACATAGACTGTGCTGTAAGGACAGAGTTTCTGTTTATTCACCCCTGTTGTACCATTGGGAAGTAATTACCTGCTAGTATAGAACTAGCCAATGAATCCTGGAGGGTGAGTTAAATTTTCTCTTTGGAAAATTTAGATTTTCTCTCATTAGCTCTGTCTTCAAACCATCTAACTTTATATGGTTCTTTAGACATGAAGAATGATTCCTGCAACACTAGAAAGACTTAACAATGATTATGCAGAAAAAACCAAGTCAGATCAGTTATATTAAAGGAGAGGGCCACTCTCTCAAGCACAGTGAGAGTAACCAGCAGAAAAAACTATAATTTTCTTTCATAGTCCCCATTGATTTCTTCTTTAGTAAATTTAATGGAAAATACATAATATTTCTATTCTTAGCCATACCACCAGGGTAGTCCCTAGCATTAATAAAAATTATTTACCTTTGTCTAACTGTAGCTTTACAGTTAGACAAAACTGTAGCTTTGATTTTCTATCATCACCATAGTGTTCAAACCCTATACAGTTCAATCAGAGCTTTGCAATGAGGAATAAAACAGAACTATAGAGAAAAACTCTATATTTTTATTATTTCTTGATTGTTAAAAAAAAAAAAAAGCTCAAAACAGGTCCAAAAAAAAGTTAGGAGACAAATTGTCTTCTTCAGTGAGGTCTAAGAATCACAGGTGTACCTAGGACAGTAAAGTGATAAGATCCAGTTTATATATAGCTCTTCTTGAATAAAACTGCTCCTAGGAATTTAAGATGCTCTCTTTCCAATGATTATTCAGAATGTATTTTGGGTGCAGCTGGAAGCATTATACTACCAAATAAGCAAACCTGAGGAATGAGAACGTAGCAGAGCTGAAACCTTAAAGGTAAATATGAGAATTTGTATTGCTTCTAGTGCAAATGCAGATGCAGTTCTCAACACTAATGTGTGATGAGTGACTAATGTCAGCTCAACTTGAAAGACTTCAAAGGCAAGAGAAATTCTCTGATCATGAATCCTCACAGGGTACCACATGATCACATGAAAGTATTGGAGTTTCTGCATAGAAGATGACTGGTTAAAGGTCATAAAAACAGATTTATTTATTGACAAACCTTATGATGATTTCAAAGCAAAGCTGTAGAAAATATTTTTCTAATAATGTTATTTTCTGTGCATTAAGTGACAATTTAATAGCAGTAGTTTTATGAACATAAATGTGCAGCCTACCAGTAGGGGCAGGGAAGACCTACACGATATTCAAGACATTAATTAAGTTTGCTCAGACTTCAAAATATTAATGTTAAGAAGAAAATGGTTAGACAGCATTCAAAAAATATGGTCAAATTGTACCAATTTTTTTATGTGAATCAGGAGTATTTTCATCTACTCTCTTTAGAATATTTAGAATCAAACACAAAATGAGAGAAAAAAGGGAGTTATGTCTAATCATAGTCCTTGGAATAGTAAGAATGGTAAACATGGTACTAGCATGGTATTGGTATAAACCTTGGAATTACTTCAGTGAAATTCAAGAGACAAATCTACAATTGGATGTATCAATACAGCAGAGGTCTAGAGTTCTAATCTCAATTTTAAATTAATTTTTGACTTGAACAGCATAAATGTACTATGAATAAAGACACAGTAAGCATACTCTTTAAATATGCCAAAAGGCAACAGTTCTTGATCTGAATATGTCAATTTAAATTGATTATAGTCATCCTATTAACTTACATTGAGTATACAGAGAAAAAGAACAGAGGAATGAGAAGAGAGCAGGCCCTATGGTTTTTATCATAGTCCTGCATGAGGAAGTTAACGAGGAAAGAGTAGCAACCATGAGACAGTCTAGAACAGAAGTTCTTTCCTTGGAGGAAGAGGGTAGAAACAAATTTAGTCTGTCATAGTTTTGGTCAATCAAGGCTGAAAGAGACACAATCTGCACATTCAGAAAACTGAAAGCTTTCAACACTCTTAATGAGCTTTTTATCATCTTTTGTTTCCTAGTTGTTCTGGTCCCTATGTCCATTTTTTTAAATGTTGAAATTCTCATTTGAACTAGGAATATGGTTATTTTATATCTATATGTCCTCTTAGATATTTTTTCTTTGTTTCAAGATCCCTTTTGTACCAAAATTTTATAGCTACTTCAATTTGTTGCAAAAAAAATTCATAAATTAAAATAAATTTGCTCATCTAGTCACGGTTGCAGAAATTTTCAAAGCTTTAGGATATTCTGATACCTGGATGGACTTTGTGGCTTCGACAAGAAAATTCTTTGTGCATAGAGCTATGAATACAATTATATTTTTTAATGATACATAGCAAATCAACAAAGAAATACTTTTACAATATGGGATGATGACATGTTGCTCAGTTTGTAATTCATTATACCATGGAAAGGAAGCTTTATGATGTCATTAAAATGCATATAAAGTAATAAGAAATCAACATTTATTAGAAAAATAATGATCTGAAAACAGCCTTGCAATATGACAAATAAATAAACCTATCATTTAAATACCAGTACAGCAACAATTAAATTCAATGTCTGAGAAAAATGCAACAGCACAATGAAAAGAAAAAGGCCCTATAACCATATCATTAATTACAGAAGAATTGTAACAACTCCAATTTTCCTAAACTAATTTTAAAATCTATTTGTAGGTTTTAATTCATACAAAGTGATTTGATACTTGAAGTATATATAGTATATGTTGGTATTTGCTTGCCATTCAGTGTTACATTTAAATACTAGTCTATAAAAGAGAACTGAGGATAAATTCAAGCTGTTCATTTGGTGCCTGTCAGGTTTAGTGAATATTATCTATCTAAACATTTTGAATGGAGTACTGAGAATACAACACACAATTCTGTGATGCTTCCTCACACATGGAAACAATTTGTTCTTCTACAAATTCTGCTAGTTCCGGAGGGGTTTTTCATGAAATGTGTACTTGAGATTGGGAAAAATTGTTTTAAAAAACAAAGCTACTGAGTCCCCTAAGTACAGATTAAAAGAGGCAGTTCCAAACACCAAAGAACTAAACAAATTTATATTCTTATATAAGTATTTTGAGAAATTCTGGAAAACTGAATCACCTTTATTTTTCCCCCTTCTTTCTTTCCTTCCTCCCCCAAATGTACCCTATCGGGGACTCATATGTCCTATAACTAATTATATAATGTAGATGTGACTTTCAAATTAAACTGAAATTGTCATTAATCATCAAAATAAAATAGAAAAATATATGTTTTTTCTCTTTGAAATCTTAGAGGAAATATTAACAGAGGGATTGCTTTCCAGAACTGTGTAACAAAATTTAGGTGTCTTACGCAGATATCCTTATGAAAGGTATAGATATTTAGTACTTCAAGAACTACAGACAGTGATGTCTGAAGGGCAATTTTTCTAACCAGTTGCCTGCTTGGGGAGAGATGTGAAGCTGCTTTGACTCCATTTATGGATTAGCTCTTCCAGTTGGGATCAAGTTTCTTATACTCTGGAATTTTGGGTTTCATCTTATTTTTTTAGTTCCCTTTACATTTTGTTGTATGAATAGGCTCTCTTAGTACATAAACTAACGTTTTGAATTAAGAATGTCATAAAAAAAAAAAAAAGTCTTCCTGTTCATCCCCTAATCCCAGACCTAGGTTTGCCAGATATTGGTAGTAAGATCCCTGAACTCGGATACTGCCCCTGAGGCTCACTAGCAGAACCATTTCATGTGACTCTCATGTAATACTGTTCTCAGGGGACTGTTTTGCATACAATAAAAAAGTTGCAGTTATTGTATCCTATTATTATGAGTCATTAATCAGACATTTCTGACAGTTAAAAGTACTAGTCTTCATATCTCAGCAAACAGTTGGAATCTAAGCCTCTGGTTGGAATTCTGTCTCACTATGTGAATTAGAGGATTTGGGGCTGCATATTGGGGTAAGTAAAGACAAATACTGCACAGAAGAAGAAGATGGAGAAACCTAAGTAATGTATCTAGCTGTGTAGCCCCTTAGATACAATAATTAATGTTTTAGTATACTAAGCGTGAATAAATTATAAGCTTTACTTAACATAGTGAGCTGAAAGAAGGGTCAGGAGTTTGAGGGAAAATATCAGGACTCTAAAGAGAGGAGTAGGAGAATTGATGAATTATCAGCTTCATCTCTGAGAAGAGATATGTGGTGAAGAATCTTGCATTTTAACTTTTCTTCTGTGCTAGGATATTAGGGCTGTCTTTCAGACCCAGGAAAATTGCCCCTAATGGTAGTGGAAAAGATAATGTAAAATATATATAAATACTAAAGCAATAATGGAAAACCATGCTGTTTTATGACTATTTCAAGGTCAGAGAATGGACTAGGGAAGAGGCTAAATTTTTTTTGCTGCCTCTTTCTTCTCTCAAATGCATAGACAGCCATGTGCAGAGTACTCTAAGCACACTATTTCAAACTCTGCTTTACAGGTGACAGGGCAGAGAATGGTATCAAAATATATCACTACATCATTAAATAGTGCCCCAGGGAAATGACAAGAAGTTATGTGTTAATTACAGTTCTAGTGGGATGGGTAACTCCACCAATTAATATATGAGCTCAGCTCTAATGCATATTTTACATTCAGAAACAAAAAGGTACCAAATCAAAGCCCTCAGAAAACAGACAGCTAAATAACATGAAGCTTTGAGGGAAGGCAAAGTCTGTGTTTCACTCCACAAAGGAAGGGCAAAGCTTTGCCATACTACTATTTATTTGCATGACTAAAATATAATGCATGGCTGATAAAACATTCAGGAGAAATCATAATATAAAGCAATGAAGTAGTACATCTTTATCTTCTGAGACATCAGCCATAGACAGAAATGTGCACTGTGCATCCACTCAAGCAAGATTATTTTCCTTCCTGATTGAGTTTACATGCTGAAAGCTGATAGCCCAAACAGATAATTAGTGTCAGGCAAGGAGTTTGAAATTATTTTGTTTTCTACAATGCTTATGAAATTTGAACCATATTGCTGTTTTATCCACAATATTATAAAGAATTTAGACTTTATGTCTTTTTTATAATCTTTTAATAATCCATTAAAAAAAAAAAATCAGTTCCCTCTGTTCTCTGGAACAGTTTTGTGTTAGCTTAGAGTAAAAAGATATCTCAGAATATTTCAAAACACCACATGAGTTTTTTTTTTTAAACCAACAGTGATTATGTTATAGAAATTACTGATTCTAAATAATCACACACTTGTTTTGTGTCTATTTTCAAAGCATATAAATCTTGCTAGCACATGGCACTACGAAGAGGAAAGTACCTCAGGTTCGCCAGCGGAATCTAAAAGCTAAACTTAAGTGACCATGGGATAGTACCGCGAGTCTGACTTTAAAAAGAAAGAAGATAAGTAACACTGTAACAAAAGTTTTGTCCAAAAATGAAGTGCTCAACAAAAATTCAACAGTTCCAGGGACCGTTTAATTTTACTTTCCAGCAAATTTAGACTTTTATTGGCATACTGCAGAGCACAAAATTTTCCCAAGGTTTTTCATCAAAACACTAAAATATGCCACCCTGACTTGCCAAGCTGGACACCAGCCAAAATTAAAACTATCCTCTCCACGGAAAAAGGAGGGGCAAAAGAAAAGGGTGGAAGATGTAGAAGAAATAGAAAAGAAGGAGAAGGGACAGCAAGGAGTGCAAAAAAGCTGTCATGCTCTTCTCATTATTGCCATGGAGAGATAAAGACAACAGAAGTTGCTCTAAACCACAGAGCATCTGCCGCCTTCTCCCTACCACATCTTCAGTAACAACAACAAGCTTGATTTTCTAGGGCTCTGGCATGGGCAAAGGAGGTAAATTACTTGTTTTTCCATCTCCACTAGTGTGATCCCCTCACCAGCTGATAACTGCAGTAGTGCCTAAGGGTTTCATTGGCAGGGTGTGTATCACAAAAGGAGTGAAAAATGTCCTTCCCATCACTTGACAAACAAAAGACACATAAAATACATGAAACAAAACCCCATCAGTGTCACATGTTAATTTCACAGAGTTGTTGGGATCTTTTTCCTGTAATGAAACTGAGACAGCAGAAATTACATGCCAGGTGAAAGATCTGATTTTGTATCCCAGCATGTCTAACTGAACCTTGTGCAGTACGATGACCATCAGCTTTGGGTAGCTTTTAATACAAAGGACCACAGAAAAGATTTTGTTATAGAGTAAAGAGAAAGACTTTAGAACACAATACAAAGACCTCTGGCTTTCACTAAGTAAGCATGCAAGTAATTTCTTATGCAGTTTGGATTTCCAGAAGTAAAAACAAACAAACAAACAAACCAGCCTTCTTTCTTGTCTTTTTCTTGTCTTCCTCTTACTTTATAATGCTCTTTGGAAGTGTTGTGGCTTAACCACAGATGGTAACTAAGCCCCACACAGCTGCTTGCTCACTTTCTCCCAGTGAAATAGGGGAGAGAATTGGAAGGGTGAAAGTGAGCCTACACATTGGCTGACATAATGAGAATTAAAAGGTAAAGCAAAAGTTGCACATGCAAGCAAAGTGAGACAAAGAATTGGTTCACCCCTTCCCACTGGCAGCCAAGTCCCAGAAAGCGGGTTCTTCAACATGTAACAGTTACTTTGGAAAACAAACACCATCACACTGAATATTCCCACCTTCTTCTGCCCACCTTTATAAGCTGACCATGACACCATATGGTCTGAGATATCCCTTTGATCAAGTCAGGGTCAGCTGTCCTGGCTGTGCAATCACCCAATATCTTATGCTCTCCCCTCCTGCTTTCTAATGGGGTATGGAAAGCCAGGGCACTGGGAATATTTCTCTGTCCACTCTGGGGTGCCCTGACCGCCAGGGGAGCACTGACTTTGACCCTCATTCATGGAGAAATTTTCCTAGACTTCAAGATAGACCAGAATCCACAAAAGTGTGAAATAAAATATAGAGAGTAGTGTAGGTGTATCACTTGGTGAGAAATTTAGGTTTTGGGATTTTTAGTATGTTGTGGATGGAAGCACAATGAGGGGCACAGGGGGTCATCCTGGGTTTCTTCTTCATGCTTCTTCTTCTTCCTTCTTCTTCATCGGTTTGGGTGGCATTTTGTACTTGGGCAGAAAAGTCCACATTGTGGGCTCTTAGGGATCAGTTATTGTTTTAAAAGGGAAAATAATCTAGGTGTCAGTTCTCAAGAGATTGTGAGCCATTTTGTGCCTTCTAATGGAAAGGTGCTGAACTCACAATAGTGAGACTGTTTTACTGATAAAAAATAATGAACACCTGAGTCCGAACACAACTTGCTGTCTCAAGTGCCTTCAATCCAGACCCAGAGAAACCGACAACTGGTACCACCACAATGGGGTGGCATGAGAAGCAGATAATTATTTGTTTTGTCAGCACTGCTCTGCAATAACCAAAACATCTCCATGTCATCAACTCTGTTTCCAGAACAAATTCAAAGCCTAATCCCATACTAAATACCGCAAAGAAATTTAACTCTACCCCGGTCAAAACCAGCATAGTGAAGTTGTATAAAAACTTCAGGAATAATGTTAAACTAAAATAGAATAGAAATATTTTATGGATGGCATTCATTACTTTCACCCATAGCTTCATTAGAGAATTTCCTGAAAAATCTAAGGGATCCACTGGAGAATACTTTGTTTTCCTTTTAAAATTGTTTCTGTTTTTCCAATGATCTTTGACCTGTTTTTGCCTTTGAACTTGTTGTCAGAATAACTCAATTCTATGATATCAATATTATATTGCTATACAATTTTTTATACTACAAACTCTTCATTCATATTTCTACTTCTAAAATATTTTGAGATATTAAATTAGGCATTTTGAGATTTTTGAGAGGCTTTTATTGTTTGTTTATTCTATTTTTAAGAATTTCTCTTGTCTTTAAGAACATCTCAATCGGTGATAAAAGATTGTCTCTCAGTGAGCTGTTTAAAACCTATCCTGTTCTGGTGATAATATGGCTTGAATCCTTTAAGTGCTGATTTATTCAGCCTCCCTTATTGCATGAGATGTTACCAAGGAATCATGGTGAATTGATACATCCATGGATGAGGAATTTAGTGCTTAGAGGTAAGTAAATACTGTTGAATTTTCAGTAGCTGTTAAACAAGTTTTGTGGATTTTTTAATATTATTTTTATTTCTGATTTTCATACAGAGATTTAGATCTTAAAATTAAGCCATAATGAATGAACTTCCAAAGTATGAATTTATGATATATTGTTTTCATAAAATCCAGATAATCCATTTATCCTTCCTTCTCTAATTATGTTGATTCCCTGGTACAAAACCTGGTATTTTCAGATGGATATGACAGTAAAAGCAAGAAGCTGATCCATTGGGAGGACATAATTTGAAAGCAGTATCTACAAAATATTACAGGAGAAATGTGGGTGGAAAATGATGAACAAATTGTTTGAATCAAAGCTAGCAATTTTTCCGCAGGAGGCTGAGAAAAAAAAAAAAAAAAGAGTGTAACAGGGAGATGAATGAAGACAAACAGGATTTTTTGGCAAATTACTCTAAATATTTGGGTAGTAGCTAGCCTTTTATCATTTTGGAGCTGTGTGTTATTATGGTGTGTTACACAATACAATGATGTTAGGTTTGGCATAGTGAATTGCTCACTTCCTGTAGAAGGAGTAACAGACTTTGGTTGCTCCAATTATATACCATCCATTTGCTCTGTACATGGGGATTGTATTGCTACCCATACAATGCATTGTTTAAGCCTCTTCGTGAATTTGGCTAGTCCTGCTTCTGAACTTTAATAACAACTTCATAAATCAAGCGTCAGAAGTGTGCATGCAGTTCAAAGCAAGCACACCTTCAGTCATAAGACTGCAAGACCTTCTCTTCCAGACACTGCTTTTTTTGGGTAATTCTAAAAAAGTGTATGGAAATACACAATTTTTAAATGGAATTTGACTTTAAGATGCTGATTTCCCAACCACTAATTCAAAAAATAAAGGAGGTAAATTGCATCGATGCACAGTTTTTTAATTCCTTTTAAGAGATTGTGGAAAAGCCATATGATTTTAATCTGTGACTTTCATTCAAACCAGAAGTGAGACAGGAATTCTATATCAGGCTAAAAGGAAAAAAAATACTAAACATAAAGTGGTTGATCTAAACTGATAAAAGGCAACAGGCATTTTCATCTGGCTGTGACTCAAGTTCATGTTTTTGCTAGTGAAGCATACTTAGCTGATGGCTTTTATATTACTGGTAATAGAGCAAACTTAGCTAGTTTACTTAACTAGTGACCTGTAATAATTCAGTAAAACGTTTTTAAACCTTAGTGTGGCCTCTGCTAGTCTTCTAAATGATATTCTCTGTTGTAGTAACAACATGGAAAAAGCCAATATGTGTGCAAATGCATCTAAGTCTCCAAGTATAAATACTTTTTTGCATCTCTGTAACTATTGTTCATAATGCAGAAGAAGAAACAGCTTAAATTGTGATTTAATTTTGATTGTTTAATTTTTTTTTCTTAAACTAAGGATAATTTTTACCTCTTTGCTGTATGCTTCCCAGCACACAAAGATTCATCTCCCTACTCAAGCAGGGCCATCCTAGAGCACATGGCACAGGATTGTGTCCAGACAATTCTTGAGTATCTCCAATGAGCAAGATTCCACAACCTCTCTGGAAACTCTGTTCCAGTGGCCTGGACACTCTGTTCTGTGGTCTCCTACACAATAAAGTTCTTCCTCTTATTCAGGTGGGACTTTCTGTGCATCAGTTTCTGCCCATTGCCTCTTGTCCTATTGCTTAGCAGCACCACCAAGAAGATCCTGGATCCATCCTGTGGACAGCCTCCTTTCAGATAGTTATAGACATTGATGAGGTCTCCCTGTTGTCTCTTTCAGGGCTGAACAAGCTCAAATTCCTTAGCCTATGCTCCTAAGAAAAATACTCCAGTCACTTAAACATGTAAATAATCTTGGGAACAGTCACATGCTAAAGGAAAAAGGAAAAAAATGTACGATTTATTTTTCATAGTGTAAGGACAGAAAGCTGTTAGGAAACTTCAGCTTTTCCACTACATTAAAATTAATGTGTACTGTTTGATGATCTGTAAGATCTCTTCCAAACCAGGCCAAATATTGGCTGTTATAAAAATTGACCCAGAAAAGGGAGTTTCCTACAACATACATTTTAAATTATTAAAACAAATGTTTTTTTAAAGCATTAAGTGTAACTTGAATAATCTCACCTTTTTTCTTTTTTGTCACCTATTATCATGGAAAAGCAAAAACAAATTAGAAATCTACTTGTTTTAGAAAACAAGTAATTGTAATCCATTTTCTTCACTCACATTTATGTTTCTACACCCAGGCCAAGGAGCTGTGCAGGTCAACAAACTGTGCTGTTTATTGCATTAGCTGCAATAATACAACCTGGGCTGACTGGGCTGCATAACTTCAGAGTAAGCAGGATACCTGTTCTGATTTTTAACATTTCTCTGCTATTGATTCTGTCACTGACTAAATCAGTGACAATCAAGACAATATCCTGTCTTGATCTCCTTTTCCTTACAACAGTAAAAACTGGAAAGTTTTGCAGGTGGGGGTCCCCCTTTCTGTACAGGCAAAGGTGTAGCATTCGTTCCATTCCTGTGCATATCCCTGTCTCCTGTGTGACAGTGTTTGGCTTTGTGCCTTTTGTGTGCACTGTCTGGGCTTGGCACTGGAGGGAAGAAAAGCTTACAAAGATTTGTACTGAGAGCTATAAAATTCTGGTGGGAATGGATCCTAGCACCCCTAAGGCAAGAGCTGCCCTTGCTTTTGAATAAGAATTATACATGTCTTCCAGTGGGGTTAATGTCTGCATTTGGAAACAGGTAAGGTGTTGTGCATTTTCCTCCCGTTTGAATCAGTGAAAATTTCCCTATCAGTTTCTAAAGCACAAAAATCAGGATGATCAGTTCTATTTACAAAGGCATAATAATTAAAGCTTATGTTTAAACAAGATCAAGTCTTTGAGGATTTTTCTTTCCTGTTAGTATTTATTTCATGATTTATGCATTTTTTCTCCCCAGGGTAATGAAGATCAGTGTGGATTTTTAGTAGGAATTTCTGGAAATATTTATTTTTCAGAGTCATACCTGGATTTTTTTAGCATCTTCAACCTCCCTCCCCCCAAGCCCAATGTCCATGACTTTTCAGAATACTTGTTAATGGTGGTCATGCAAGCTAATTAGCTAATTTCCTTTGGGAACACTGAAGAAGGCAAAAAGATTCAAATGATGGTTACCTAGAAACTGGAAAAGTGTATTAAATATTTTTTTTTAATCTATATGAGTTTTCTGTGACAGAATTTGTGTGCTTTTAGAGAAAAAAAAATCAAGTCTTAGTTTTTAATTATGATCATCGTTTTGCATATCTCTGTACTTCTTACAGTCATCATTTTGACAAGCATAAACATTCATTTTCTTGATGAAAATAATTTTCCTTTCATGATTACGCTTGCTGACTCCTCATTACTTAAACTGCTAGAAAGATATCTCAAGGGAGTGGCTTAGTCTATTCCTTTAAGGTCAAGAGCTTCACAAGTGGGTGTAAGTAATTGAGTTATAGGGCAAAGATGAGTAAAGCTTTCAGGAAGTTAGGAAGAAAAATCCTCTTGAAAAAAAAAAATGAATCTAATTTAGAGTGTTGTTTTAGTGCATAAATTGTCTAATTATATTGTATCTCACAGGCAAATTTCATATTAATTGCTAAAAATGAGGGACCAATTCTGGCACAGTTCCCATAATCCTCTTATGACAGAGTGGGAGAATTAGAGGTTCAATAAAACTGATTGTGCCCCAAAAATGAATTTTGAATTCTGTCTGTGCTTGATTGCTGATGTTTTGTCACATAAGTATAGGTAAATTGTTTAGATTGGCAGAGCACTTTTGTTTTCTGGGGAGAATACTTTCTACATCTTGGGTGACAATTCTTCTGAACAAGTATAGAAATATGTTTACATCTACATCTCAGTCATGGGAAAATCAGTGCAGGAAAATTGGCACTTTCAGATCACCACTTACCCTATCATAAAGTACTTGTGTAAAATAGATCAGATGAATCCTGCTCCACAGCTTTTTCTGACTATAAAGGAAATTCTTAACAACCTAGCCCCTCATGGCAATATCTGTGTGAGACCTTCTCAGTGAGGGTTTAATTTAGCTGCATTAAGCAGGGGTATGTAATGCTCAGCAGGTTCACCAAGAGAATCTTGCATGGGAAACAATATGGCTCCACATTGTATCTGTTCTCTGGACAATCAGCTGGATGTCAGATGGCACACCTATGGTGTCTCTAATGAGACTGTGTATGGGTGACTCCAGTCATCTGATGACATTATGTGAAATACAAACACCCGCTCCATACACTGAGTATTATTACTTTGCTTCCTGGTGCATTTGCACCATATCCTTTATTATAGTTTAGTCTTCTGATTCAAACTTCTTGGAAACCTTTACCGTTCTGCCCAGTCTGTAGTCCTGCTGCTTGACATGGAAGGAATGTTTGTGCTTTTACTTCCAGATGACAATACAGTCATTGAATAGCAACACTCTGCTACATCAAGGATAGCCTGAAAGGAAAACATGAGAAGAAAAGATTTTTTATGGAAATTAACCAAAATAATTGCCCTTTCAAAAAAGTCAGCGTCCTTGGTATTAATCTCTAAGATTAATCACAGACTCACAGAATATTCTGAATTGGAAAAGACCCTCAAGTATCATCAATCTAACTTTTAAGAGAATGGCCCATACACAGAGCAAATCCACAACCTTGGTGTTGTCAGCACCGTGCTCTATCCAGCTGAGTTAAAATGCAATCTTTGTCATCATCTACTGTGCCAGTCACTGCAGAACTAAAGAGTCTGCTCAGGACCAACCTGGGAACTAACCCTTTGACACTAATGCCTCGGTCATTGGTTTTGACTTTCTGTAATTCAAGAGTGGAAGATGACTGATACTTTAAGTATGTTATTACTGCAAATTGCAGTGTTAATGAATGTCTTGAAAAAGGTTTCCATAGACATAGATGACAAAAATATCCACAGCAAAATCCAATATTTATTACAGAAAACATAATTTTTGCTTGTTGCTTACACTGTTTCCACCAAAGATTTAAAATATGTGAGTTCTTAGTGAATATTTGCCAAGATAGGCACTTTTACCACTGGAGACAGTCTAGGTGTATTTATCTAGTTAGAGGTCCTGATGATGGTCATACAAGTTGTACCTGAATTATTTTAAATTTTTTACCCATATGAATATTTTTGTGTACCCTCTGAAAATGTGCTGTTTCCACTTGTATGTAAAATTTCTAAAAAATTATCATAAAAAAACTACATTTAAGAAAAAAACAGAGCTATTTGCTAAAGAACAGAAACAAAATACTTATGAAAACTTGCAGTTTTAGCCAGAGAAGTAAGTCAGTAGGACTACAAAAAAAAAAAAAAAAAAAAAAAAAAAAAAAAAAAAGAGAGTCAGTTTCATAAATAGTCAATGTTGCTGCATAAGTGGGATAATTTCAGAATATTAACAAATATTTCAACTCCAGAGGTGCAAAGAAGAGACAAGAATATGGAGGAGTGGCAGATGAAAATGTGGTTAGCCACATAAAATCACTACACAGAAGCGGTAAGAAAAAATAAAGAGTTAAAAAGTCAGACCTTATTGATTTAGGTCAAAAGACAATTCCATAGTTTTTCACCATGACACAGAAAGAAAACAAAGGGAATGTAGGTGTATAAATCTATACAAGAAGTAGTAAATAGTTTTAGTTTTCTGGGCACACAGCTTGACTTGAATATATAAAATTCATTGTACATTATTCAGAAACTCAGAAATGCAAGGCCAGAATGGATCATCAGATCATCTTGTCTGACCTGTGCTATAACCCCACAGATTTTTACCCAACTGAGACCTATAATTTATGCTTGAATAATACATACAATAGCGTTTCTCCTCAGCTTTTCTTCCCCAATCTTCTGAGAAAGAGCTAGCCTCATTAAAGAATTTTCTGAACTCCTATGATAACTGGAAGACCAAAACTGCCAGGATTTTAAAACAGAATAGTACCTCATCCTCAGTCCTGAATAACTTTGGCTAAGTCAACGTGAAAATTATGTGTGCAGCATTCAGAGGATTATCTCTTTGCTTAGTGAAATATGATGCAAACTTGTACTGAGCCAGTGCAGCAGACCATAATGATGAGACAGTAATTTCAAGCAGAATTTAGGCAGAGTTTAACCAGAAGTTTTGTTTGTAGAGACCTGCATATTAGCAGGAGTGTCTGCTGTTTAACCCAAGCGTGTACCATGGCTGGCTGTAACAATACCCCCTCTATTTCATAAAAACATACAATGGTTCTGGTCAGAAGGGACTTCCAAAAGTCGTATAGTCCAACCACCCTTAAATGATCAAGGGACATCTTCAACTAGGTCAGGTTGCTCAGAGCCTCATCCAGCCTGACCCTCTGTGTTAGCAGCTGTGGTAGCAGGAAGGGGGAATCCACCACTTCTCCAAGCAAACTGTTCTGGTCTTTCATCAACCTCATCGCAAAAGCTTTTTTCTCATATCTAATAAAAACTGATTCTCTTTTAGTGAAAATCATTACTCCTTTTCATAATGCAACAGGCTCTGCTAAAAAGTCTGTCCCCATCTTTCTCATAAGCCCTTTTTTAAGTACTAGTAGGTGCAGTAAGATTTCCCTGGAGCTTTCTCCAGGCTGAGCAGCCCCAACTTTCTCAACATTTCAACACAGGAGAGGTGTTCCCACTCTCTGATCCCTTTTGTGGACTTCTTCTGGACATGCGAACCCCTTGTAAGTGCTCATTTCTATGGAGATGGGTAAGAGGGTATCACTTGCCCTGAATCTTAGTATGTCACTTTGAAGTATTAGTATTGAAAAGGTAAAAGACTGATAATTGTTCACTTGAAAGAATATTCTAGAAACCCGAAGACTAGTGGGAATTTCGTCTTCACACCCTGTCATGGTCAACGAGTGGGGGCTTCAGGAACATCAGAAGAGATGCAAGTTTTATGTCATTTTCCTACCAATTCTGGGTTTCACATAATGAATCATTAACTACTCTTTCATGTCTGTACATTTCTTACTGAGATTCCCAAATGAATTAGAACCACTGTGGTGTATATAAAAAGAAACATGAAACATACAATGTTCCTTAAAGTTCGTTCAAAATGTTACTAGAAACTTCACATAACCATTATGTTGCTGATCTTTCCACTTCATCTTTTTCTGTCCTTGCTTTACTAATCGTGGAATTATTGCTTCCAATGTATATAATTTTTTTTGCCTATGAAGAACTCCTAATTTTCCCATAGTTCCTGTCAAAAAATTATTCTGTTATCAAATGTTTATTGCTGGTCTTTTCTTCTCAAACTAGCAAAACACATTTCAAGAACACTGGTGATTTTAGATAAATTAAAATCCGCAATATTTTTAAACATCGTTACATACACATCTGAAAACACATAAATCAGGATAAAATTAAGCTTGGTTTTGCACAAAAATTTTACATTTTTTGCATTTTTATATTCTACATTTACTTATTTGATGATGATTAATAGACTGGAACTGTGAAGGATTTTTCTTATCCATGTATAAATTAAAATTGACTATTCTTTTTTTTTCCTCAGATGACAAAAGGAGTACTCCATACAGGAACTGAGAAAGCAAAAGAGAAAAAAATTGTGATCAAATTAATTTCTCTCTTTAAATGATCCACAAGTATTTTACATGGAATGACCGTAATGATATCTAATTCATATTATAAAATGCACCATTTCAGACTGGGTAAAAACTGTAAAATGAAATTTTCTTTCTGTCTTAGGAAGTTAATTGAATTAAAACTTTTCCTTAAAGGAAATCACATTATAATTTTTTTTTTATGAAAAAATGTAACAGTCAAGTGTTATTGAAGACTGTTCTTGATAAATCTTGCTATACAACAAAACAACCTGACCATCTTCTGTACACATTATCTTTTGAGAAAAGTTAGTTATGCATGAGAGTATCCTACAAATTTTGAGATGAAACTAAGCCTGAATCCTGTTCATATTATTCATACATGACTTGTGGTTCACCGAACTGTAACAATGCAAGTCATTTCACAGTCTTTTAACGTTAAACTGGCAGGGCCACTTTTGCAAGGCTTTTCTATGCCAGCTCAATCCTTGATCTCCCTTGTGTAGAAATGCCAAGAATAACAACTTTTGTTTATGAGTTCTAATGGATATTCTTTTCTATTTGAGAACAAGTCTGAAAAGAGCATCTACCCTCTAATTCTTTGTTTCTTGTAGTTCTTAGCATGATACTGAAACATCAGAAGTAATTAAACAAAATTGTATTGTAAATCCCAAGATAAAATGTGACTAATGATTAATTCTCCGGTATTTTGTCAAAACCCTTCTCATAATTTCAAAGCTCTAGTCAATATTCACATAGCCAATTCTCGCTTAGTAAATTTTTCTTTCCACTAGGAAAATGTTTGTGTGCTGCTTAATAAATAATTTCTTAAAGTTCTGAGGATATGCTTTCTGTAGTTGTTTTTCTTTACTATTTTGATCAAAACTTTGATTTTCAAAAGAGTATGTACTTTGAGAGTCACACTAAGGGATTTAATTTTTACATATATATGTATTTCATTCTCACATCAAGAAGATGAAGTAAATTATTTTCCATAAAGATATAAAAACCTAATGCTACCTTTTATATGGTTTACACTACAGTTAAAAGACAGTTTGTTTTTTTTTTTAAATTTCAGAATCATCCTTCTTAAATATAAGTGCAAAAAAAATAGATACAGAAAATGCAGTTTTCAAGTCTACTTTTCTGGCATATACTTATTGCACATTAAACTCTTACCTTGCTGTCTTTCTTTCAAATGCCCAGATATTCTTACATCTCATTCTGTTGTCCATGTTATCTGTTACTCTGTAGATGTTTGAATTGAAACTACAAAACTAAGCAGAGAAATTCAACTAATTTATTGAACTACAATGCTTTCATCCAAGGAGGGCTTTTAATGGTCCATGTAGTAAAAAATTTCACTGGGTATTTTAATGGAAATTTATTACCTGTAAAATTTGTTTCCCTCTGTTAGTTTTAGCTGACTGCATTTGATGGTCACATTCTGACACACTCCTCTTTAAATTTTAAGTATTGATTAGAATTTTCAATCTGAATGAGATTTCAAAGACCCTGAAATTAATCAGCCTTTCAGCAACTATCAAAAATTAAATTCAACATTTAATTTTTTATATTGCAATATGAAACCAGTAGAATTTCAGTTTATTCCTTTGGCTATGTGAATTTGTTTGTTTTGCCTCTATTTTGTTAACTTCGATATACCTTTATTTTCTAGAGACAGAAATAAAAATAACTTACAGTACTCAGAGACCACTGTCAACAAGAAAATGTTTGTTTTTATTGGTTTTTGGTTTGCTTTTTTTTTTTTTTTACTATAAAGGTCATTGAAAAGTGAAACAGGAGCATTGTGGAGCCTTCATCTGTGGAGATTTGCAAAATAATCTGTCTGGACACATTCATGAGCAACCTTCTTGTGCAGGGAAGTTTGGCCTCAATGATCTCCAAGTGTCCCTTACAACTTCAGCTATTCTTTGTGTCTCGTATTTTGCATGCCATTCAAGATGTCTTCTCTTATTTTTCTGCTGAGATTGAGACAGAGACATGATCACAAGAATAGCAATCTATTTCCAATTGCTTAGACCTCAATCAAAATTTTGTAAGTAAGGAATCATATTTTTCAGGACAAGGCAGTTTTAAGTTGTCAAGAGGAGCAGAGTGAAATGAATTGTATTATGGCAATATGGTGTTTCGAATGAGTTCACATCAGAAATCTGCAAACTACCTGTAGCTTGAAGATCCAGTGCTGAAGAAGAATGTGAATACCTACATTTAAGAGGAAAAAGTCAGTATAGAATTCTTCTCATTCAGCCTTAAAGACCTACTATACAGATATATTTGACTCAATTGCTCTCCATAAGTTCCTTTCCTAATTAGAAAAAGAGAGGAATGGACCTTTCTACAGAAGAAAAACTAGATTCTGTTTCATACATTGGCATTAAATTAAGATATGCCATGTCTTTGAAATTCATGATTTTGGTGTTGATTTTAAATGAAATCTAGGGTGAAAGCTGACATTTAAAAAATAAGCATCTCTCTTCCATGGCCCAGAGACCTTAGAGAAAATAAACCTTTCCGAAAGTTGTTATTAATTTGAGTGCATAGCAATTTTTTTCCTTTACCACATTTACTCATTTAGAATTTTTCTGTGATGCTGGTCTGACTGACTTTGCTTTATACCACAGGAATTACCCTGGTAAGCTGTGACACAACTCACTATGACTCAGGATTGGCAAACAGAAATAAAACCAAACAACACAAACCCCACAAATACCTAAATATTGATTCATTGTTGGAAACATGGGGATACAAAAAAGAGCAGGAGCATGTCCTATATATTGCATGTACAGTCGATCTAGAAGGGACTAGCCCTACATGCAAGACAATCCATATCTGGAGTTCAGGAATGATCCTGGTATTAATGCCTTAGGTGGTACAGAGGTCACCAGATTATTACATAAATTTTAGGCATGTGTCTAGAGAGAAATTATGTCTGACTATGTTTAGACAGCTATCAGGACAACAGGTCTGTAAAGCTCAGCAACAACCTATATCTATTTATGGACTTTATAGAGACTTTCTGGAAAAAAAAGTGACTCAGACAAAGATTTAGGGGCATGTTGTGAAGGTATACATCTATTTACTTACATAGCTCTGCTACACTTCTTGTAGAGCCTATTAATAGTAGCTTCCATCTCTCACAACACTTTATCTAAGTTTATGTCAAATAGAAATGAGCTTTTAAATTTTATTTAATGGGAGTTTCTAAACTGTGTGTTCTTCTTCAAAACCTCATGTTTATTTACCATGACTGGTTACTATTTACCCCATTTGTCACAGTCCACCAAAATATGTAAATATCTAATTATACAGGCGGGTATCTATAGGTACTTATAGAAATGCTAGGATTTTTTTTATTGAATTCATTGAAAATTAGATATTTTGAAAAGGATGTCAAACATCCCCCTAAGACTTTGTAGGAATAATGCAATTAGTTCATGATCAGTGGTGTTGATTTTTAACTAGACAACATCCTCCTGCAAAGAAAGAATCAAATTCTTCACATATGTCCACAGAAATAAGACCCTGATTATCAACTGCACCCCACTCTAAAAAGAAATATCTTTTAAGGAGCTCCTTGTTTCCAAATCCAGTTCCAGTTCATAAACCAATGTTTAGTGTATGCAAAGAGAGCAACCTGAGAATACTCAAGAATAGAATTATGAATGTCACAAAATTTCAATACTCCAAGCTCTGTCTAAATGTCAAATATAGAAGAAGAAAGGAAAGGAAAGGAAAGGAAAGGAAAGGAAAGGAAAGGAAAGGAAAGGAAAGGAAAGGAAAGGAAAGGAAAGGAAAGGAAAGGAAAGGAAAGGAAAGGAAAGGAAAGGAAAGGAAAGGAAAGGAAAGGAAAGGAAAGGAAAGGAAAGGAAAGGAAAGGAAAGGAAAGGAAAGGAAAGGGAAGAAAAAAAAAAAATAAAGGGGAGAAAAGAAAATAAAAGGTGATTTGATAGTGGAAAATTTATCCTAAGAACTAAGTAATTTGGGGATAATTTCATAGGTCCAGTCTTGTGGCATTTCACAAGTAACAGTTTTTCTTTCTTCACTGGTGTTCATTCAGTTAGAAATTACTTTCTTTTGCAAGCATGTTCTTATAATGCTCTTTCATTTTAAATTATTATTATTAGTACTAGTATTAGTATTATTATTGTTAGTGTCAGGAATGAGGGTTTCATAATGAAGTTATTTGAAGTAAAATTCTAACTCCAAATAACTAAAAGCTTTATTAAAACCTACATTCAAAATCACAGTTACATTACATAGACTTTGCATGTGCATTTTATCTGAAAAAATGACATAATTTACCTCCACCTTCTACCTTTTCCATTAAAATAATTAGTATATATATATTTACTATGATAAGACAGAAAAAATATTTATTTTCCCCTTCTAGTACCTGTTAAATTCATAAACTTTAGAACTTCAGTGATTTCAAGAGTTATCATGGGGTTCTTTATCACCTCTTCTTTTTCAAAGAATTATATAAAAATTCATTATACTATATAGAATATGCTAATCCTCATTTCTAATTAATATTTCAAGTAATAAAATCCCTATAATGATCAACATTGAACATTTATGTTTAAAGTTTACAGAATATAACGTACTTTCACAGAAAACCTTTCTCAAATTTATTTTCACTTTCAAACTGAGGTTTTCTTGAAAGAAGTCTGGAGTTGTATTTTTTTTTTCCACAGTTTCTTCTTAAGCTTTTAAGTCTGTAGCATCATATGGGAGAAAAGAAGATGAGATTTTATTGACTCCAAAATGTCTCTCCCAATGCAAAAGACATAATCTGCTCCCCAGTAAAAGGAAAATATATGGTAATGATCCCAAGTTTATAACCACCTCTTTTATAATTCATTTCCTCAAGAATGGGAACAGAAATATTTGAGAGACTAGCTACAAAATGTATTTTGTTTCCTATGAAATCTGTTCAGTTTATAGGTATGAAAAGAGACATTAGACATAAATAGCACCAGCACTGAACAGGTTTGCAAATGGTGTATATAAGATACAATAGCAATATTCCATTTGTGTCCAACTGCAACTTCTTTTGCAAAGCTCTAGACTCCAACTCAATATAACACTATTTGATAAGAAACATGGATTGAAATAAAGGAAATTAGTCTTTTGGTGGTTCCTAAAAACAGCATTTCCTTCTTTTTTTTTTTTTTTTTTTACCTCCAAAGAGTGGAAATCATTTCAACTCCTAACACATCACCAGAAACAAAGAAAGCCAGAGACATGCCACCTGTCTTTTAGGCACTCCTAAATCAGGAATTAAACTTAAGAGTAGAAAGTTACAGTCCCTGTATAGTCGAGAGGGAGGCAGAATCCTCCAGTTAATGATTAACACTACAAAAAAAATTATCTCAGTGATAATTTAAGGCACTAGACTTAGAGTTACAGACTATGTTTAATGTTCTTAAAGCAGGGATGCCATTCACGTTGGTAGGCTTGTAGTAAAAAAGCTGTTCCTAAGAGTTTCTTTTTAGTAGCTCAGGATGAAATCCAAAGAGCTAACAGGGCTTCTGTATAACTCAGCTGAGATCTGAAATACAAACTGAGCAATCTAGTGAGCAGGCAGCTAACAGCTCAGAAGTCTGCAAGTTTGTATGCCAATCTGTTGGCACCACAGAACCTACATAGAACATTACATTTATAAACTTGTCAAAATCCTGAGATACCTGAATATGTAAGCACTATCTTGCACATGTGAACTTGCATAAGTAGAATTGTGTGTACCTTATTCAACTCTGAATGTATTAGGGAAAAAAACCCCAAAATATTCTGTAGCTCAGAGATGAGTGGACTTTTAAGGGGGCACATTTCCACTATGCCATTTCTTATTGGATAACTGAAGCTTTTTCCTGTACAGAATATTCTCTGCTAGAAAATCAGCTCGCAGGATCTCTTTACAAAAGAGACCTGAGAGTGTGTTTTCCC
>VZSU01000398.1:424800-471581 GCA_013398715.1 Nesospiza acunhae
AGTAGCATTCCAGTCACATAATAGGACAGTAATGTAAAGAGATGCCACTGCATTATTCAAGATGACACAAGTCTTTGCACTCTACTTGGCATTGATTGTTAACTTGGATATTTGACTGCAGTCTTGATGAGCAGGTACTGGCTCGGGTTCTAGAATTCATCTGGGCAACAGCAGATTAGAACTGCTTGCCTGTATCTCACTGCATGCTGGAGAAAGGCACTGATGTGCAATTTGTGAATATGCTTTAGTTATCAAAGCCCTGGAATTCAATTTAGCTTTCTTTTTCAGAATCTGGCTTATGTTATTTAACAAGTTGGAGACTTAGCAACCTTCTATGTTTTAGTGCACAGACCATGAAAAGAAATAATGCATTAATACTGAGACAAGCTACAGAGGACAGTATGAAATTCCTTAGAAATTATAGGATATCAGACTAAAATATTAGTACTGTGTTGGATAGCATGCTGTGTGCTATCTATATTCAGTACTTGGTTAGACAGACACAAAAAGTAGTCTGAGTAATGTCTTTTTTTTCTTCCTTTTATTTTTTGTAACTAAGCAAACAATATATAATATCTGTTGATTATGAAATCTTACAATTTAAATATTAAATATTCTTTTGTAGGTTAATAAAATATCATCTCATATTAAACTGGTATTTAATTAGCACAAAACATATGTCAAGTTATAACTTTAAAAAAATCAAACAAAAATATAATAAAATTCATGCAATGTATTGCAAATTTCATGTGCAAATTGAAACTAGTCTTCACAGACTTCATTAGCTGCTCACTAGTCAGATACAATTTTGCTGTTGTTTTAACAATATATTTAATGAAAAAGAAAAGCAAAACCTCTCCATGTAAGTAGGTGAAGTACTGTGTGTGAAGTGAGAATGTTGCCAATCATTTATCACTGTGCCCATTTCTGTTTAATTACATTGAGGAAGAAAAACTACCACTTATGAAAATAATTTGCTACTTATTTAAAGTGAGGTAAAGTTCCTCCAAATAACTTTTTAAAGTAAATCATTACTTGTTTTTTGATACTGTAGGGATTTTAACAATTTTGTTTTGAAAGATGAGTATGAGAAGGTAATACCTCTTCCTTTAAAATTTACTCCTTTACTTGAGCAAGTTCTCAAGTTGCATCCTGTAGTTTTTATGTATCTTATTTAGGAAAAGGAACACCTTTAAGGGATGAATTGTCTGAATTCTTTCTTTGAAGTAATGACAAAAGACTCTTTAGTAGAGATTGAAATAGGTAGATTGGATGGATGGATGGATGGATGGATAGATAGATAGATAGATAGATAGATAAATGGATGGATATAGAGAGAGATTTAAACATATATACATATATATATAACAGAAGCAGTAAAGTTATTGAAGTACCATGAGCAGAATAATCTGCAGACCTCAGCTGACAATACAGCCTTTTTCTCTGACAGTATGTGAAACCTCTTGGCTGTTGGTCTGTAGATCTATCTTTTTTTTTCTTTTTTTTTTGGAAATTATTGTGTGCTTATTTAGAAACTGTTTTGGGATAAAAGGTTTAAGTAGTTTCATCCATTTGATTAAGTGAATTTACAACACTATGGAAACTCTTCTCCTGAATAATTTTTACCTGGCATCAGACAAAAATTCTGGTCTCAGATATTTTTTTATCCAACTTCAGTTACACTCAAAATGCCTACATGTGCTTCAGAAACTAAACTTAAAGATAGTGCAGCATTTTTACTTTGCTTTGTCATCTAGGAAATAAGATACACAATGTCTTAATTGTTTAAAATAAACAGTAATTCTTTGCTTAAAATAACCCCCAGATCAGAATAGGTCCAGCAATATAGAACAGTCTTGTGAGTTCCAGCATTTTCCCTATGATCATCTGACTTATTTCTCTGTAGAGAAATAAGACCTCCCTCACATCTTGGGAAAATAGAAATGAGGAAAATTCAGACACAAGAGTAACAAAGCACCTGAATATTAATTGCTTTTATTCTACGTCTTTACTAAGAAAGAAGTTAAAATGACAGCCACTTCAAAGGGATAGATCGCTGGCAACCACAGATTTGATTTTGAATGAAATTCACTCCCATATGAAAGTCTGGGACTAATGCCATGTATTGGGAAGTTAAATATCGTGCTGTTTATAAGAAGCAAGAATCAAAGCACATACCCATCCTAATGGAATTTAGCTACTATTAAAAAGCATTCTTCCAACAGTCATAGCTTCTGTTTCTTTAACAATTTGCACAGTTTCTTAAAAATCTACAAGCCAGCAACCATAGAAACTTATGTCTTTTTCTCCCACAATAAACCAATCTTTTTTTCATGTTTGTTCCATGGCAATTTAAATGAAAATAATCTTCTTAGTTATTGTCATCATCTCATTTTTTTAATAAAGAGTATTAGATGTGCCTCTATGATTCATTTTAAATGGCACCAACAACTATCTCCCCATATGATAGACCTGAAATGATTAGTCAAAGCTGTGAATGGACATCAATATTTTTTTCCCTTATTTCTGCTTTATGTATTTTTCATGGAAATCATACATTTTTCTGTATTATTTCTAAATTAATTAGCAAATATTTATTCTACATTGTTATCTGAAGTCAAGAGATCAAAAAATTATAATCTATTAAGTATTTTCTTTAAAGATATTTTAAAAATAATTCTCAAATTCTCCTCTGAGTTAAAATATAGCAATTTGTCTTCTTTTTAATCCTCTTCTACATCACAACAACTCAAATTAAGGTGCATTCCTGACTGGTATCTCCTAACATCTCTTATTCAGCATGACAGAACTTCATTAAAATCCACAAAAGGAGCACTTGGGCCTTCAGGAGCACATAAAACTGAATTGATTACTGATTATCTCTTATAGGCATAAATTTCCTTTTACTTGTAATCAAGTAGGATCTCAAAAACCAAAAGAATCTTATGGAATTGTTTGAAAAACTTGTAAAATAAGAGTTAGCCTTGCTCTTTGATGAAGCATGACTCTTCTTCAGGTAAGTAACAGGCTTTCCTGTACTATGGACTGTTTGATTCTATTATTTAAATGTGGGATGACTTTCTCATTATATAATCAATATAATAGTTCCTGTGTTCCTTCAGCTGCAAAGAACAGGACAGTGGGGAAAGGAAGCTGCCCTTTGAGAGAAGAGTGTGAGTGCAGGAAGCTCTGCCTAGGAACAGGTATTGAGCAAGCTGAGAGATAATGGGTTGGGATTAGAGCTCGATGATGTGGGCATTATCATTGTAGATGTCTTCCAACCAATGAAGGAAACATTATATTTGCAGAATCTGCTCCTCATGGTTGACCTTAATCATCCTAATATCCACTGGGAGGGAAGCATCACAGAGTAGAAAAAACCAAGGCAGTTTCATGGAGTGCATTGATGATAACTTCCTGGCAGAGGCAATTGAAGATGCAAAAAGGGGAGACGCTGCTGGAATTCCAGATAAGGAATAAGTGCAGCTCTTAAGTGAACGACCCATATGGGGACTGAACCCACAACCTTGGCATTATTATCACTGTGGTCTAACCAACTTCTTCTGCTATGTTCTGTACTGCTGAACGTAATGGGAGTGCTGGGTCTAGTTCTGTGCTCTGGAGTGTCACCACATTCATCATAATTTATTCCCAGTGAGAAGGAACAAATTCTTTCTTAGAAAAAGTAGTGTCTAATACAGAAAAAAAAATCCACAAAAACAAAACCGAAAACCAAAAAACAACCACTTGTTTGTAGTGTCAATCTTTTTTTATTTGATTCCAGTTTGACACTCAATCCATTACTAAGAACTTCATGAGCAACATAATCAGGAGCACCCATACTGACTTCTGGTTTTGCTTTTAGTTATTGAGTTTCACCTTTCTCAAAACTTTTTGAAATATTACATCCATAATACCAATTCTAAGAATAACTTTTTTGTTTTAATAGCAAAATTGCTGAGAGAGAGGGTATGATAAAAATCCACTTATTTCCATTCACTAAATTATTTTTCAAAATTCAGTACAAGATAGGCACTTCATTACATTAAATTTAGATTCAACAACAATTTCAAACATAATATTTAAATAAGAGAGACCTCAACAAACACACAACATGAACGAAATAATTTGTAAAAAGAATCAAAGCAAAATGCAAAATGATCTTCATATCCATTGACAAGTAAATCTCTGATCTGTAAGCCTCATGAAATCTTTTTGTTGCAATATTGTTAGCAATTTCCTCCTATGACTATGAGCATAACAACACAATAAGCAATCTTGAGAACCCTTTTGCAAATATTTATGAGTGATCATGTTGGTTTTGTCCGTGGATAAATTCACCTGGCTTTCTGTTTATCTTTTCACAAAGATGCTCCTGGCTGGGAGAAACATAATGTCACCTTAATTATGTTCTTGCCATGGTAGCATAAATTATTTATGCTTTACCATATTTATATTTAGCCTTCTCTAGCTTTCATTCCTGACCTCCAGCATGTGAGCTATGTGAGGAAGCAGAGTGTTAAGGTATATGACCTAGCAATGTTTACTGGTGTGTTTTTACCTTGTCATATCTCTTAGTAATGTAGATCATTGAGACTGAGCAGCTGTGCTAGCCAGCCCATGAAGTTGTAAAGGTGAGACTGTTCTTAGCTACTTAAGTGAATTAAGATTTTATACATATCAAGAATGTCATTCCAGCTGCTACACCTGCTTCACGATAAGTGTACAGCTCTGAAGATTGTCAATGGGCAAAACATAGATTGTCATAGCTAGATCATTAAATCAAAAATTGACATGGGACTGAGTGTCTTAGGAGTACTAAAAGTTGTGGTGCACCTCCTCCCATTAACTGTAGGAATTGGGAGCAGCCAGTACTTGAAGGAATTAAAAGACTGGATTTCAAACTGATGACCCAGTACCTGAAAAAAGCATTTCTTCTTCTGTGTCCTTTTCCCAGAGTCAGTATTAAGAGCATCAGCCTCTCAATTAACCTCAATTCCTGAGTGAGGAATCAGAAAGTTACAGAGCTCAAATGCTTCTGGAGCTGTGGAAAAGATCACTGCCAGCAGAAAATCCAGCAGACGCAAAATGAAATTGAGCAATTTATTTAGAGCACTTGTAAAGTAATTTTGACCAATCTGATACAGCACACAAAACAAGCTATTCAGCTGGAAGTATAGATTGCTTTGTATAAAAATATTATATATAATTGCTTCTGCAAATGGGTTTGGGAGTTGAGGAGTAACTTTCAAGAATCCAAACCTCCAAACTACATTCATATACCCATTTACTATTTCTGCAATGCATATTGTGTTTAATAATAGTAAATGTACAAACAGTGGTAGCTGCTAACCCAGTCACATTCTGATTCCCAACATGAGCTGGGAAATCAGTGATTTCAACATTTTTCAGGACAATGGTTGAAATTAGTGAATTAGGCTCATACTTCTCATTATTCATGATAATTTCAGGCCTATCTTACTTAGATAGTACTTAAACAATACTAGCAGAAGTTTAGGAGTGCTACCTCCACTAGCCAGTAAGACTATTTTGACTATTACATCTAATCAGGACTTTCCTGGAAGCAGCTTCAAGTTCTAACATTCTTGTTACTCCAAATTCAAATGATTATGAAATATGAATGGATTTTACTGTAGAATCAATTTCTAATCTTTTAAGAGAAACATTGTTTGGATAAACCTATAAAATTATTCTGCCTCCCATTTGTCAAAACAGAAATGAAGAGCAAATGAGAAGTGAAGGAAAGGTGGAAAAAGATGTGCATATTTTCCCCAAGATGATGCCTCAGTGGGACAAACTGAAATGACATTTATTGTGAACCTTTTGAAGAATCAACCTTCTTAGCTTGAACATAGTTGTAGACCTGGTTTTCTCTCTTTTGGCACTGCAGGTTTCCCTTTGTCATGAAAAAAAACCAAACAAAGAAAAAATAAGATTACATATAACATGGTGCTCCCAAGGCATAAAAAGAGTTCTGGACTTATGGTGGATGATAATAATCCCTAAAGTTATTCTATAACAGGACAAGGATTCAAAGCTTTGGGCCATTTCTGAGATGATGCCTCCCACGCTTCTGAGTCACACTGTTGCAGGTGACATTTGCAATATTTCTCAAAGAATACCTCTATGACAGAAATGAGATAAGCAGAGCTATTTATGTTGATTACAACGAATTTAAGTAAATAAGGGCCAAAGATGAGATTCTGAAAATCTTGACCATTACATTTATGGGACTCATCCAAAAAAATCTATAATTTTTTTTTTTTGGTGGATGCATGCTAAATTTCATATATACAGAATGTTAAAGGCAAGTGATTATATCATTACAGAGTTAATAACACATTTGATATTATATCTGAAATGGGAGAAGCAAAATTATTTCTGTGAACATGTGATACTCATTCTGATTACTCACTGATGGCTGAAAATTCAGAAGATGAAGACATCTAGGAACAAGAATAAAAACATATTCTAACTAGAGATGAGAATCCCTGCAATAATATCCTTGGATAATTCCATTCTGGTGCAATTTCTTCAGACTTTTGATTCTTGAGGATAGTTCATGAGTATATTACTCATTGCTGAGTTACTCATAAATAGTCACAAATTGCAAAGTCTCTGGAGCGGATAAACTGTTCATTATGGGGCTCTGTTCCTGTCAGGACCTGTGCAACCTCTGGAAACTAAGTAGGGTGATCATTTGGCTCTCTGACAGGTCCAGACCAATATACTGTTATAAAAACATGATATATTCACTCAATCAGGTGATTCTTGATAAAATGTACTAATTTACTAATTTTGTAAGTACAGGTAAACAGTACTGCTTACATTTTATGTATGGTGTCTTACACAACAATAACCTTTCACCATTTCTTGATTCAGTTCAACTGTTTTATTGTGATTTACTCTTCTACTGACCATACTCTAACAACCACATGATGAAAATATTAAACATCCAAACTCTGCATCTGCCTCTTAGGTCTTTGTGGAGAAGTTTAATATCAACTTCCAACTTCAACATGACAATAGTTTGGAAGTGACTTACCTCAACTTTTGGTTCTTCTCTGTGTAACCTAACAGTGAAAGACTTAGCAGGACAGATATGAGTATGCATAACATTAGATATAATCTCAATATATTTCAAAGGGAGACATAAAGACATAATTTATCCTATCAGTTCTGTCCTGGAGGAGACAATATATATGAGCACATGAATGTTTGCTTCCAAGTCATTGGCCCTACAGGACATAATCAATATTTTGGTTATACAGTGGTTATGTAGTGCAGATGCACACAGAAGCCTGTAGGCTATAAACATGCAATGTTATTCAGTGTACTCTAAATCTATACCCAAGTTAGCTCTCAGTAAGAAATTTTTCTGGAATCAGTTGTACCTATTTAATATGGACAACAATGTAGTGCTGGCCAACAGTGATTACAATTGACAGCTCCTGAGAGAAGATCATATTACCCTTCCAAGATAAATTGTGAGTTTTGCCTACTTACCTGAACAAAGTGCTAAAGCCATTTGCATTATAATATATTGTAATAAAATATGTTGCTGCAAAAACAGATGGTGCTGCCCTTGTAAGTCTCTTAGCCCTTATGAAATAAACTGCCTTAGAAGGTACGCTGCTGAGGTGTCTTCCCCTGAGCAAGGCAGTGTGGAAACAGAGCTATATGAATAAGGGCTAGGAAGCAGGAAAACAGCCAGAAATGTGTGCACCACTGACTCCTTTACAGGATGAAAAATCTAATAATATGATGACTTAAAAAAGTCCCTGGGTCTACTGCCCATCTGTTTCACTTGTGTGCTCTTAATGATGATGGAATTGTCCTATTCGTTCTTACAACCGCTGCTGAGGAAGTATTCAGACTCTTTTGAAAACCATCATGATACTCAGTAAGGGCAAAATCTAAACAGCATTTTGCGTCTGTTGCAAGAGGAGACCACTGGTGGTCAGAGCCTGAACACTCATTGTCCCAAAGACCACTAAAATTGACACAACTTTTAGGGTCTGTGTGTCCATGTTGAAAGTAGCAGCCAGCTGCTGCTGTGCACCAAATCTGACAGATCAGCCTTGTCACATATGCACAGGGAACTCTGTACGGAACAGACTTAGGATCACTGTGCATAAATCCACCCTAATTTCTTCCCAGGGAAAGTCATATATGACAGGTAGAGTTATTTGCTAACTTTAATGGTGTAACTCTGCAGCTCTTTAACATCATATTGCCTTTGATAGGCAGTAAGCTCTGTATTGAGTTTGCCTGGCTTCAGGGCTGACACTTTTCATGTCTGCTCTGTCTGAAGTTGTCTTGACCTGCCTGCAGCTTTGTTTCACTTGGTTTACCTGTAACAACAATTTATCTTACAGATCAGATATCTATGTCTAATTTATTTTACTTTTCTTGTATTTGAAAGGTAGAAAAATCCAAACTCCAAATAGGAGCTATTAGTTTTTGTTTGTATGTAGAATGAGAGGCTTATGACTCTAACATAATGATGTAGAGTGGAGGAATAGAGGTGTGGTACAATAATATACTTGAGAGGTGGGAACTGGGGATATATCAGAGAGAAGTACAGCAATGGGACTTTAAGGGATAGGGCACAGGGTGGCATTGGAGACTCCACAACTGTGAAAAACTCAGTGATGAACATTTAAAGAAAAACAGACCTGGAGCAAAACTCATTTAGTCAACAAAAAGAAAATAAATACACATTTATATGACATATGTAAAGGGCAACATATGGAGTAATTTGTAGTAATTTTGATACAAGATGAAACTGTTAAGTTCTTAGAGAAACAGAAAAAACATGATAATGTGTCAATAAATACACAAAAAGGACAACTAGAGGATTCTAGAGTGAGGAAGAAGCCATTAATAGGAACATCACATTCCTCACAGCAAAGGACTCCAGCTACTGATGACTCACCAGAGAATCCCTACCACTGCTGCCACTATAAAACCACCATGTAGCAGGAAGAGGAGGAACCCGAAACCAGAAAAAGGAGAAAATGTAAAGGATATGTACACAATCTTTTTAACTATGTCATAATTATTTTTTTCTTTTCTCTGTAATAATCAGATCTAGTCCAATAATGATTTTTCAGTTGCACTGTTAAGATTTCGATTACATCAACAGCTTTATTTGTAATGCATTTCCTTTCTTTGCCGATTCACAAGATTTTGAACATAACAAGACACAAGGAAACAGTCTGTTCAGATTGACTAGTATCTACTTCAGAGTGCTCAAATTATTCAATAAATTCTAGTGAATTAAGTAATAATAATATTATTAACCTTTAACAGAGGTGATATTGCTCTTTGAATAATAGAAAGATAGATAAAGCTGTATTAGTAATTACCACAGTATATTTCCCATTAAATAAAATTTAATAAAACATGGGCCCTGATCCTACCTACAGTGTTTTGTAATAATTAAATTGCCACCACTCTTACTGCTTTTAATGATATTTTATGAACTTTAATATCTATGTAGAAATTGAATATTTTCTTCTCTCAAGGAATAAAAGCAAAATAACTTGTTTTTCTGTTTTAAGACTTACAGTGTACTTAATGAAGGTTGGAATCAAAGAGATTTGCTAAAAATACATTGCCTAAATTAAAAAAAAAACCCCATACTTTGTACTATACATAGAATCCTGTGTGCTTTAAATATTTCTTTTCTGCATAATGAAGTACATGTACAGAATGTGGAAACCTTGTGCTGGAACAAGTATTACATGTGCCCATAAATTAATGTGTCCCCTTAGGAAAATGAAATTTCACAATGTAATTACCCCATTTCTTCACAGAAGACATAAAGGAATTTATAGAACTAATTACCCTGATAATGGAGAGGGATTTTTCTTCTCCTCTTTCATTGCAATCCCACCTAGAAGCATGATACAGGAAGATGTAATTCATTGAACTCCACAGTGGCTCTGCTGTTATATATTTATTGGAAGAAACTGCGGCATTTCAATAGTTTTGTGTCAAATTTATTCATAAATTTCCAATATAGCAATAAACACAGCATTCCAGTATAATCCTGGAGATTTTGAAATAAACTTTTCCTGCTTCAAGATTTCTTCTGCTAATTTTCCATGTAAAATTATTATTAATTGAAAAAAGCGCTTGACTTAAATTACTGTTTTTTCAAGTCTTCCCTTCCACAACTGTTTGTAACACAGCATATGAAGTTCCACATTAATACTGTTCTTTAGGCTTAAGAAAGATTTAATTGAAAATATTTATGGTTAACCTAAAAATGATCCTTAAAGCTATATGCATCTAGTTAAATATGGATAATAATAATAATAATAATAATAATTAGAGAACATCTTTCATTTCATGGTCTCAAAAATGTTTGCAAATTGGAACTGTTAATTGTCTAGATGCAATATTTGCTAGTTAAGACAGTATACATCAGATGGCTAACTAGACAAGAAAAACAATCTTATATTTAAGGAATGTCATGCTCAAGAAACTTGTAAACTAAAATAAATAATAGAACAAATATTTTTTGCATAAAAGATTAAAGACAGGAATTTTAAAAAAACTTTAGAAGTACTATTACTATCAGTCTTCTGAAAGGCTCCCAAGCCAATATTTGGAGTGGGGAAAGTATGTCTTTTGTGAATATGTGTGTGTATGTGTGAGATTTTTATTTTTGCTTTTAAAAACACAGTTTCTAAAGCACAGCAAGAATAGAAAAGTTAATAGAGAAGCCCATATACAATTAAAGATCTATTTTGGTTTGAAAATAGCTGTAAGGTCATGGAGTCCAACAGTAAAACTGTCAAGGGCACCACTAAACCATGGCCTTAAGCATTACACCTGCACATATTTTAAATATCGCTGGGCCTGACGACTCAGACACTTTGCTGGACAGCCTGTGCCAATGCTTGATAGATGTTCCAGGGAAGAAATGTTTCCTAATATTCAAATCTATATCTCCCTGGCACAACTTTTGCTCACAAACAACCAGATCAGTTGGACAGTGTCCATAGCTGTCTTCCTCACCAGCTGTCTCAGGAAGTAACCTTCCAAATACTGCAAGACCCTCCTAGACTCTTTCCTCTCCCCTGTATCGTTTTTCCAGCAGGGATCTGCTAAGTTAAAGCCCACTATGTGAACAAGGGCTAGCTTTTGTGAGACTTCATTTTATTTTACATATTATAATTGTAAAATATTTCATCTGCCTTTTCATCTGGGTAGGGTGGTCTACAGCAGACTCCTACCAGGATATCTTCCTTGTTGGCCTTTCCCCTGATTCTTACCCGCAAAAACTCAACCCAATCACCACCACCATCCATCAAAACACTCCATCAAATGCCCATTTCCCCTTCCACCTCTCCTTCCTTGCCTATCACTTCTGAACATTTTCTAGGCATCCATTATGGCACTCCAGTTGTGCAAGTCGTTCTACCATGTTTCCATGATTGCAACTATATTTCTGCATCATTTAAAAATTTACCTTTTTCTATAAATGGCAAATCTTCAGCAATCAAAAGAGTTAGACTTCAAAGACATTTAACATCCCCTACTCTTACTGAATTGTAAGGACTAGTTATTATATCAAAGTGCAGTCATAAAAGAAATGTCAGGGAGGACTGGTTTGCCTGAACATCAGTGCTTTAAAATTCAATGGTTAGTGCTGTGCTAGTCATCTTGGGCCTGTGTTATCGTCAATGAAAAGAAGCAGGCATCTCCAGAGAGAGATTAATCTCACCCTATGAAAGGCAAGCAAATTAGATCAAAGCAGTCACCCTCTGGAAGTGCATATTTATCTCCAACAACCATAAATGAAGCCTGAGGTGAACTGCTCAGACTCAGATGTCTAACGCATAAATGTTAGGTGAAATGAAGCTCCAAAATTTACCACTGAAAGCTCTATATAGTATTAATTCCACATCTTTCCAAACTTTTCTTATTTAGCATAGACCACAAGTCTCACGCAAGAATATCTGAACTTAAGATCTTTAGAGCAACAACTGAAACATTTTTGCAGTTGGAGATGAAGTCACCCATCCTACTGGGCATTGACAGTGTTTTGAGGCACTAATTCTCATAACAGGGAACTGGAGTGAAAGTGTCCAGATAATCCTGAGAAGCAGATTGCTCAAAGAAAGAAGCAAAGACTCAAAAAAAAAAAAAAAACCAAAAAAAAACCGGTGTTGAAAGGTGGTGTTGAAAGGTGTTGCTACCAATCTCCCCAGAAGAGAAAAAATTAAGTTTTTTACCTAGAATCTGCTGTCAAAATGAATGTTTGACTAATAGCATCTAGGAGACTCCTGAGATCAGAAGACTAAGTGCTGAAATTTTCATCTTTTACGAGGGAAGCAAAGAAACAAGAAGCAAGAACCTAGAAAGGAAGGCTGACCAAAAATAACCCTTTATTCTCGTTTCCTACAAATACATCCAGAAACATTGAAATTATGATACAGACAAGAAAATAGTCACCAAGACCGCTTCAACTGCCTGGCACTGAAAGAGTCAAAATTTAAAATTACATTTATAAAAGTAACAGAGGAATGTTACTTTAAAATTAATACGATGTCACATCATTGAACACGTGATTAAAAATGTTTGCTGAAATCCTATTACAGTGTTGGTAAAGGCAATTTTTGCAAAAGGATGATCTACATCTCTCAAGAAATGCTGAAGTAACTGAAAAAATATATAGAAAATAAAACAAACAATCATAAAAAGAAAACAACGAGAAAAAAAAAACTGGAAAAAAAATCCTAAGATATTAAATGTATAAAATTTTTTCTAGAAATATTTCTGACCTATAGTAGAAGAAGTTGAAATAGAAATGGAAAAAATATTACCGCAAGTAAAAAGAAAAAAAAAATAAACCACGTTTGTCAGAAATTTGTGCTCAGTGTCTTCTAATTTATACATTTTTAGAAACATATTCCTTCATTTCTGATAATGGAAGCATTTCTTATATTTTTATATAATAAATGATGTGTTCATATATATATATATATTGAATCTTGGACACCAATCTATAACCATTAACATAATATCAGTCAAAAATTATATTTTAATTTGTTCTGATGTTTGAAATCTTTCAAATATTTGATCTAAATTACTTTAGAAATTTCCTTGAGTATGAATTCCCTTGAAAAATACATTTCAATAGAACAAGAAAACTTCTGAACATCTAAAAGCCTTTTCGTTTCAGAGATGGTGTTTTCATATAAAACAAGCAAAATCTTTGAGATTGTTTGAACAGGGAGAGAAACATCTGTTTTTTGTTGTTTTTCTCCCACTAGAGCTAGTAGTTTAGGAGAGAGAGGTAAAGAAATGCTACAAATTTAATGGGAAAAAAGAGTCTGTTTCTAAACTTCAAAAGGCAATAAGAGTTGAGACTATGATTTTCCATAGTAAAAACATTTACAAAGGAAATGCTGTGAATTTAAAATAAGAAAAAGTAGTTCTTAAAAATCTGGTAGGGGGAGAAAAGACCAATAAGATCAGTGACAAATAAAAAATGCTGTTTATGGACAGGAAATAATTTTAGCAGTTTTAGATTACTCATTCAGAATATTCAAAAGATTACTCATTCAAAATATTCAAAAGAAAAGAAAAATGGGTGGTGATGATATTTTTAAATTACAGAGTAAATGTAATCCTGCTTTATTTAAGGGTAAATTATCATAGACTTAAGAAATTGCAAATTGCAAACCCAGATTTAGCCGTCTTTGTCACTTTGAAAGTTTAATATTTTCAGACAGTATTTTATAACAGTGACTTTGATGAAAATGAAATTCCAACCTGCTAAAATTCCCAAGCAGAAAAGAAATACAAATATTTGTTGAATAAATTGTTGACTTTCAGTACTTTGTCCAGTTCTGTTATTTAATAGATGTGGCCTTGGAAGTACTCTAATATTGTATCTAAATTTACCTGATTGTTCTAAATTTTGTGCCCCTTAACCTTGATTTATACAATCCTTAATATCTAGAACATTTGGTGGAAGAGTGTGATTCTACCCTATCTGTATTCTATCTCATACCAAATCTAATTAAAAGGAAAATCTTGTCCTCATTTGCCTTTCTAAATTCTTTCCTCCTGCCATCTCCATTACTGACTTTGTGACTGAACACTCCAATTTAAATTGTATTAATCATCTGCTTTTTGCACCAGTATAGACACAATTTATTTCATATATTGTTTTAGCTTGCATAATTTTATTCTCTTATGTCTGTTTGGAATATAATATACTTTCTCAAAAATCGGTTGTGTCACAATAGTTGCAGAAAAACATGCTATATATGTTCACTTAATCCATAGTTCTTAAAGAGTTCTCATCTTTCTGAGAAGAAGAAAAACTTTCCAAATTTTTCATGGAAAGAGCATTGATGTATACTTCCACTTACTTACTATTTGACATAATGATTATTTGTGTATTGTTGTGTGATTACAACCAATCATAATCAATTATGTGAAAAAGTAATACCAAACATAGCTTGTAGTCTTAGTAAATATAGTTTAGAGATGTAGCCTAGCTATTTGATAGATTTTGTTCAGAAGATTCTCCTTTAGACTTGCTCGAGTACTACAGTGGAAGTTTCAATGCATCAGCAGAGAAATGAATATATAGACTGAACAAAATTAGATTTTAATTTTTATAGTGTGGGATAGAAAGCCACATCGAGGGACCAGGAGTCAAACATGTGAAGTAAAAGGAAAAGAAAACTAGTGGAAGCAGAATGAAAACTTTAAACTGTTAAAGAATATCTGCCTGTGGCAGACTTGAGGAAGCAAATAAATGACACACAACTGGGACTGAAACAGACATTTTAAAGGAGACAGGATGGGGTACAGTGAGGAAAAAAAACAAACATAAGAGCACATGTCAGCTGAAAATAAGTAAAGAGCTAGATGAAGAGCAATGCACAGAAAAATGTGAGGAAATGCAGGCATGCAGAGACCAGAGTAGTATCCAGGAGATCATGGAATGTAACGAAGGTGAACTGATACCCAGCTAACTGACAGGAAAAGCAAAGGCAGAAGGAATTATAAGATAGTTACATTATATTGCCTTTCTAGGGCTGATTATGTTAAAAAATCTAATTGAAATATGGAATTACAATGCTTTCAAGATACTCCTACCATAAAGCCCTAGAAAAAATATGTTATAAAAATTGATTAGTGTAACGTTCCAGTGCTAATGGATCAATGCTTTTCAATACCAAAAAATATCCTGAAGAAAAAATAAGTCTATCAACTAAGAACTTTTTTGTGTATTTTACCTCTTTTAAGAAAGATTATTTTTAAATGCTCCTGGTTAGTTGTTAAAGCTGACCATTATTATTATTAGTAGTAGTAGTAGTAGTAATAGTATTAGCAGTAGTAGCAGTACTAGTAGTACTTTATCTTAGATATAAGTTCATAGCTTTTTTATTTGACCTGTTTCCCACCCCCAATCTTATGGACTGTTAATGAAAATAACACCTGTTTAAATCATGCAATATTTTTCACAACAAGTTGTTCTCTTGCTGTTACCTAAATGACAAGCAGCGCTAAGGCAATTGTATAAAACAGATACAATAGAAAAAATTAAATACTTTAATAAATATCCAGGCAGATTTTATCTACTTTTGTTTACTCTGGAGAGCAGCCAACAATCTCCTAGCTGCCAAGAGTGTAAGAAGCAGAAGGGTGTATCTTGGATAGTACTCTTCAGAGATAAGCCTCCCTGAGGTAACAGTGAAATAGTGGAGATCTTGCAGAAACTAAAGGACTATAAGGTAGGAAGAGAGATTAAAGGAAATTTTCTCATTCTCCTTGTACTTAGAAAAACAATGATTTGGCAAACCACCTTCTGAAGATAGAGTTTTCTGTTTGACTTCCATATTCACAGAATCACAGAATAGATAAGGTTGGAAAATCTTATGGTGGTCGACTTGGTACAACCTCCCTGCTCAAGCAGGGCCATCCCAGAGCACGTGACACAGGATTGTGTGCAGATAATTTAATCAAAATTGTAGGTTGAAAAATAAACTTTTTGCATTGCGGCAATATTTCACAGCACTGAGTACAGTTATGTCATTGTTGATTAAGCTAAGCTTTTTTGTGTGTTTTAAGGAGCAGAATGATTTTCACACATTTTATCTTGCTCCTAAAACTATTAAAGTTTTTGCTCTTAAAACTTATGGATTAGCTGAAATAGCTTATTCTTTTCTTTTCCATTCTATTCAGTGAATGATCATTTGCCAGCCAATAATGCATCCCTTTACAGGGAGGTTTAATAGCTGCCTACCTTGCTGAGATTCTGTGAGAATTAAGTATCTAATGCTGTTAGTAAGTGCTTTGCAGATGAAAATTATAAAGTAAGTGCTAAATATAATTACTGTTATTAGAAACACACTCCAATCCAAACGTTTCTTTGATTTTATAGCTGACATAGATTCCATTTGGTATAATATGCATAAATGGCCTTTATAAGAGTGGTCAGGTAATAAAAGTTCCTGTGATATTTCTTGCTGAGCAGCTCATAACAATTTGTAAGCTAAGAATCAAATGCATTTTTAAACAAACAAGTAGTCTTTCTTCTTTTAATAAAAATGCTTTCCAAGTAAAGTAATATTTTCTGTAAGTCAAAATGACATGAAAAGGCTATAAGATTTGAAAAGTATCCCAACAGGAACAGATCCTGACTAGCAGGTTTGTAAAGATAGAGCTCTTTTTCTTTGCACAGCCACCCAGGCACCAGAAGTGCTAGCAAAAAAGATTTTGGTGTGAGTCTAAATGCACCAGCAGGTAGTGAATTTCAGTGGTTGGTGCACAACTGTAATTCACAAAATTTACCAATCTGTTTTTTTTATCTTTAAGAATATGTAACTGCATATTCCCTAAGGAACCAGCTGTCTTCCTGGGAGCGCTCCTACTAGATTCGCCAGTGCTTAAAGGACATCTGGGAATGAAACCATGAGAGCCAGAGATTAGAAATAGCCATTCAGTGATGTCAGCGAGGAGAGATCCACCCCACACCTGACTGAGGCATTACTTACAATGCTGCCAGAATAATGGTTTCTTTGGCTTCCTTTTTCAGCTGAAATATAGGCTTATTTCACAGAATCACAGAACTGCTTGATTTGAAATGGATCTCTGAAGATCATCTTGTCCAATGCCCTGCCAAGGCAGCGTCACCTAGAGCAGGTTACACCTGTCCAGGTGGGTTTTGAATGCCTCCAGACAGGAAGGCTCCATGACCTTCCTGGGCAGCCTGTCCCAGTACTGAAAAATTTACAGTATTAAATGTCTGAACTGCAGTATAAGCAATCCCTGTCTCTATTATCTTTGTTTTACCAACAGAAAGCAAAGTTTTATGTTTGCTAACAAAATTATGTGGTCATTTTTTTTACAGGCTAGATGCATTTGCATCACATCAACATAAACATGTAAGTTTAGCTGACAAAAAAATTGAGGGATAGTACACATGGAGTATTTTTACAGTTTGGGAAACAATATGTAGCTATTTGCTTGTACAGAATAAACAGGTATTGTAATGTTTCTGTCACACTCTGTTGGGAATGATGGTCTTTGACTGTGGTGCTGCAGATTATAGTCACCTAAAAATAAAGCATTCTAATACTGAGTACCAAGAAAATTAAGACCTGTTGTGGAAATAATTATGTGTGAAAGTCTTGTTGTTATACATCCTGGGGTCATGAAACACAGCCTATCAAATAAGGAGAACCACAAAAATCCATGAGATATCAGTTTGAGGCTCTCACGGCTGATGCCAGCAAGATTATGATACTTTACATCTATTCATAAGACCCTATGGGAAACCTAAAGAAAGTGTAGTATCCAACCAAGTTTATTATCTTTTTATTCAAGCACCAGTCAAGCGACATCCAAGGCAAGATACAACTAGAATAATAAAAGCCACTGTTCCAGGACGAATAATTACTATTATTTTTTTTTAATCTAATGGAACTGATCTAAAATATTTACCAGAATTAACATTCCTAAAAACAATGGGTTAATCGTATTACAACTACTTCTCCAAACAATAAGGTCATTTCATTTAAAACATATCCTTAATTCTTATACTGTAGTAGGAATCATTGATTTCTATAATCTCTTCTAATAATAAAACATGTCTCACAAGCCTAAAAAGAATGGGTGAAAGGCTTTGAAAGGACAAAAATTAGATTAAATACAGTGATCTTTTGAGATGTCACTGTCTTCTATGGACACAAGATATCCAGGGGACCCATGGAGAGACTTTCACCTTTCCTGATGCCATGCAGCTTCTCACAAACTTGCACAGTGGATGCATCAGCATGATTTGCTGAGAAGAAATCTGTTTAGCAGAAAAATGATTCCTCATGGGAGTTATAGCTGTCCCTCAGTATTCACTGATGACATCAAGGTCACAGTCCAATATGAAACTAAGCACTTTTTTTGACTCTTCATTCTAATGACTCAGTGGACGATCAATATCATCTCTTATTTCCTGGTCAGGCAACAAACATTTATAAGAAGGCTTATGTTTACACACAATTAAAAAATAAATCAATCTTTTGTTAGTTTTTATTATTAACATGTTTCTATAACTTTTACAGTCACTATTTTTTTCTCTTTTCTTCTTTTTTTCACCATAGGATGAGTCTCATAGCAGTCCCTGGATTTTGCATAAAAATACCAACTTCAACATGAGCCTAAAAATAGGTATGTGAATTTCCAGAGAGACCAAAGGAGAATCTTGACAGACAGTTCTACAAGGTCTGAGCTGCAAACTGAAATTCAATTGTGTCTGTTTCCTTCTTTTTTCATGAAAGATATAATTACATTTTCGTTAATGGTTACTTATTCATATTGTCATGATGATTTGAAAAATAAATGTTCTTTTTGTGTGAAAGACTACAGCCTAGGTGTTTGTTATCATCAAATTTAATGTCACAACTCTATTTATTTTCTCATAATTATATGTATTCTTATGTTCACTCTAGGGATCATCTTATTAAAACTATTGATAGTGTTATCTGTCTTTAGTAGAATTGAAGTAAAAGTATAATGGAAAATAGAAAAAAAAATCTCCAAATTGAGAACTATCTTGGATCTTTGTGTCAAGTTTATATATAAAAAATGTAAATAGATATATATTAAGAAAATACATATTTAAAAAGGATGTAGCATTTTTTGTATGCAAATTTGGTAGCAGCTTTCATTTGGATACTGCTTAGGTAAGTCTAATAAACTAGATATCCACCTTTTCTTTATTGAGAAAATGCCTTAATAAAATAAGTGCTCTGAACAATACTATTCAAATTCATTTCAGTCTCAGAAATATGATCAGATTGCTACAATTCAAATTGCAACAGACTGCAGCACCTGACAATGTTGATCTTAGCTAAGACCTATAGGAGTTGTGGTTTACAGTTTTCCAAGTCACCAAAATTTCACATGTTTAGTCTCAATAGGGTCGCAATTCTTTTTTTGGCTATTACATGGGAAAATATCAATCTTCATTGATCAATCATTTATTATCAATCCAATGACTTGAATTCATTCAATATCAATCATTCATTGACATGACCATAGTAAGTATTGCAAATAAGTATTTTGATACACTCATATTTTAAATTCACATCTCTGTAAATATTCACTTTTTATTTAGAAGTCTTCAGATGCCTTTTTAAAATAAATGCTTGTAACTGGATATCTCTGAATAGTGCTTTCTTTAGCATGCTTCCTATTTGTACAATACAATATATTGCTATGGCTTCAAATGGGACATTATCATCTCTTAGATATGCATATCTAAAATCAAACCAAACCAGAAACAAAAGGGAAGTTAAATATCTGATTTAGTTCATAGACTTCAATGATCTGAAGACTACCCACAGTTTATGTTGCTAAAACTATTGAAAAGTAGAACTTGAGAAATTAAATTTAACAAAAATGCCCCAAACATCCTGTTTTATCTTCTCTGACATCTCAAAGACTTCTGGCAAAGTAATTTTTATTTATCACAGTAGGTGTATGTGAATTTGCTCTATGATTAAAATTTTATACATAGGTGTATACATAGGTGTCTACATATTGAGGGCTGCCTAAATACTCATATGAATCTTCAAATAAATATTCATCCTCTGCAACTTCTACCTGACTTGAAATTTAAATGATGAAAATGTTTATAATGGAGAAACTTAAATACTGAAAAATATATTCTAAACCTTCATTCTTTATAAACAATTTATGGGTCTAGTTATTTTGTTCCTACCTTGTTTTTTGCCCTTTGCCATTTGGGAAAATAGGTCTGCTGAGTTTATTTTTGTTTTGCCTCCATATAACGCAAAACAAAACAGTTCTCACTGGGTTATTACAGTCAAATCAGTCTGCAAATAACTGATGGTCCACACTGTTATGGGAAGTGGTTTGCAGCTCATTCATAATCCACTGTATGTTATGATTTCAGTATAGATTCCCATTAAATTCAGTGATGGGGAGGTGTCATTTGATAGTGATTCACTATAAATGTTTATTTCTGTTTACTTGGCAATAGGCAGTGTCTGAGATTCTACTGTATGTGTACAAACTTCTACTCATCCAAGCCTTCCTACTGTTGAAGGAGTAGATAAAGGTACATGAAGGTACATGGCATCAGCAGTGATGACAAATGAATGTCAGGCATACTCAGATCAGAATTCTCCTATTAATAGGAACAGCTCTCAATAAACTTCCTCCTGTCCTGTGCTAAATTTACCCTTGAAATTCTCACTTCTGCATAAACACCACAGCTCTAAATAAAGGACACCACTAAGAAGTCTCATATTAGTGATATTTCAGATGTTAGATCTGCATTTCACTGAACATATCCCTTTTGTTTTTGGTTAATTGGTATCATTATCACAAATGTCACACTTGCTTAATTTAATTAATTCTTACTCATACGTAATATTAATTTTCTCTTTCAGAAAGCCAAATGAAGAAATGTAAGTGAAAACAGTGTTTTGGTTTGGTTTGCCATTTCTGTTCTGTAGGATTTTGAGGAAATACTTCTCAGAAAAACTGTTTCTTTACAAATAATATCTTTATTTTCCTACCATATTCACAGTTTTTGGTCTAAAATCTATCTGTACTAATCAGACATCAATTTACTTCAGTGCTGAATTATGCATTGATATTTGAATGTCCGAATCTTTTCATGACTATTAAACTAATGAATTGATTTTCTGGTTTGTGATCTTAGGATATTTCTGATTTTATTGTATATCCTTATGTAAAGCAATAATCTTTGCTTGAAAGTACTTACCATGGAATAAAAACTAGATCACAGTAGTCACAGCCTCAATTTTAACTAGTTATGCAAAGTGCATAAAGCCTTCCTCATGCTCTACACTTTTTGTTTTCAATTAAATAGCAAATGTAGTATTAATTCTATGATAGCAACCCCTTATGGCAAATAAAGAGATAGGTATAATTTTTTTTTCTATTATAACTTCTAAAAACAAAAAACACCTCAAACAAACAAACAAAAAATCCCAAACAAACAAACAAACATGAAAAACACCTTTATGTGCCTCCAGAGCCCCTCTGATATAGTAAGAGCTGAAGAGAGGGTCTTGCTTTCTGAAATGATCCCTACTCTAAAGATGTGGAAAACACACCAAAATATACTGAAGAAAAGAAAATTGCTTAAGGTTACACAGCAACTAAATGACCAAGACAAGTAAAGAACTGAGAGACTTATCTTACAGTTATCAGCACTTGCAGCTATCTTGACTGCCCCAAACTTAAACCCTTTTTGCTCTGCCAGGGATTATTTTATACTTTCATAAAGATTTCATCATCAGTCTCTATTGTGTCTTTCACTGATGTCTGAGTATTTTTTAAGTCATGGCTTTATGTACCAACTACCACAGTTTAACATACAGGCCTAGAGCAATGTTGGAAAAAATGGGTAAAACTTACTATAGATATTCCTGGAAAAAAAAAAAAAAATGGTGGCAGCCTCATAAAAGTTTACACTGGTGAATTATTTTCCTCACTGTGTGCAATGGAATTCAATAGACCCCAATGAGAACTCATGAAATGAAATAATTTTAGCACTTATATCCTTCTCTATAGCAAGATTATTGATTCAAACTCTATTCAACATTTATAGTAAACAACGCGGTACTGCAGTATTCATGATGCTGCAGATTAAACATGGGAAGAGATCAGCTTTAATGAGAAGGAAGTTAAACAAATGTTTCTAGTTATTTGAACAAAATTGGCTGTGGAGGAGGAGATATAGTAGCCTTTCCAAATGTACAAGTCTCATCTAATAGCTAACAGGTATTTTGAAGATTCATACAAAATGTCAGCATTTAATTGACTATATAAATTAAATTGAATCTTCAATTTTGGTAATTTTCATAGCAAGAAAAGAAATCCAATGAAAATCAAGCAAGCTTCTTATAATGCAAGACTAGAGAATTTGTATTTACCCTGCAGTCTTTTTAAAAGACAGTACATTTATAATATGATATTCAAAGTAATAGAAAAATTTCTCTCTCCTTCACTCTTTCATCTCTTCCCACCCCTTATATAATTTTGCCAAAATAGAGATTTGTGCATCTGCACATCTGTTCAATTATGGTGAAGAAAAAAATTTCAGAACTTCAGTAGGTTTATGTTTGGATATAAAGTAGATGTTCTTATATTAAGAAAAAACCACAAAACACATAGATATGGTCTTTTGGTACATGATTTAAGCACTCTAGATAAAAGCTTAGTCAAGAAAGGTAGAAGTCTTTATACTTTTTATCTATTTTTGTAGGGTTTTTCCCTGATTTTGTTTTTTTTTCTCTTAGGTTCTTGTGTTTTACAATACAAGAAGAGTTTTAATACAAGATATTAATTATTTAGAGTATGACTCCCGTAAGTTCATGTCAGAGTTTTCACAACAAAATGTGTAACTAACAACAAAACTTAGAATCATAAAATAGTTTCAGTTGAAAGAGATCCTACAGATTATTTAGTTCCAACTCACTCTGCCATGGACAGGGACATCTTTTACTAGATCAGGTTGCGCAGGGCTCCATCGATCCTGGCCTCGAACACTTCTAGGGATGGTGCATCCACAACTTCTCTGGGCAACCTGTTCCAGTGCCTCACAACCTTTACAGTAAAGCATTTCTTACTAATATCTAATCAAAACTACTCTCTTTCTCAGGTAAAACTTTCCCCCCTTGTCCTTTCACTACATGCCCTTGTAAATATTCTCTCTCCATCTTTCTTGTAGGTACTGGAAGGCCTTCAGGTGCTGGAAGGCCACAAACAGATCACACAGTCTTCTCTTTTCCAGGCTGAGCAAACAAAATCCTCCCAGACTTTCCTCATAGGAGAGGTGTTCCAGCCTTCAAATCAACTTGGTGTCCCTCCCCTGGACTTGCTCCCACAGGTCCATGTCCTTCCCATGTTGGGAGGCCCGGAGCTTGGTGCAGCACTGCAGGTGGGATCTCGCCAGAGGGGAGTAGAGGAGCAGAATCCCCTCCCTGGCCCTGCTGCCCACGCTGCTTTGGATGCGGCCCAGGACACCTTTGGCTTTCTGTTCTGGACTGTGAGTGCACATGGCTGGGTCATGTCCAGCCTCTCATCCAGCAGCACCCTCAAGTCCTTCTCAGCAGGGCTGCTCTCAATCTGTGCATGGCCCAGCCTGTGTTGATACCAGGGAATGCCCTGCTCCAGGTGCAGCACCTTGCACTTGTTCCTGTTAAACCTCACGAGATTCCCATGTGTCCACTGTTCAGCCTTGACCAGGTCCCTCTGGATGACATCCTGTACTTCACGTGTGCCAACTGTGAAACTTAGTCACTGAAGTACTTCCAAAAAATTTATAATTATGTTGGTAAGAACTTAATTTTAAAAATTAATGTGTTATGATAGTAAAATTTGATCTTCAACTTCTCTTGAAACAAAAAGCACATAAAATTTATTTTCATAATTCTGCCCTTCTGTGTCCTTCTGTGAGGATTTATACAAAAGAAAATTGCATTTCAAACTACATAATATTTTTCTTTTTGTTTCTTGTCTGTAACTATTTCTTTGTGTTCTGCCAACTGCATATTTCTGTGGGTTTTTCGGTTTCTTACAGGGGAGAAGTTTATATTTCTACTTCATGAAGAAATCTTTCTGACAAGAGTTTTAGGAAAAAAAAATTCTAAGTTCCTGGAGAGACAAAGGGAGACAAAAAGCCAGGTCTATAAAACAAATATGAAGAGAATTCAGCTGCAAGACCCAGTGAAAATTTCAGCCCAAATTCTGCTATAATAATGCATTTATTATAGGCTTTGCAAAGGAAAAGGGTATTAAATTGGTAGAAAAATATAGATGTGACAACACAATCTGGATCCTTCAGCTTCATAAATGAGTTTTTAGCATGAAAAAATTAAAAAATACTTGATTCTCAAAAAAATTCAATGTTTTATATGTACAAAGGTTAAAGACACTATTTTCTTTTAAGCAGCAGAAACAATTTTGTTTTGAAATGCATGAGTAGTAACATACCTTGGTAATGACATTCACCCTGAGTTGTCTGACACAGCAGAAAAAGTTACCTAGATAAGTGCCAAACATTAGTTACTCTTTCAGAGAAACTTCATAGCAATTTTTCTTTCGGACTTTGTAAGCAATATATTCATATATAAATGGCTAATGTTCATCCAAATTAAGAGAAAGGACTTTATTTTGACTTGAAATACAAAAGGAAAACATATCTGTTTTCTTTCTCTATTAAAATTGTTCACCCTTATCCTCTCTACCAAATTTGGCTTAGTAAAAAATTATAAAAAAAAATAGAGAAGAGTTACTTCTTCTAATTGTTCAAGTGACATGGTGCAGCATTTGCATCACTTGCCCTCACTGGAAAGTCAGAAAGAGCAATATTTACTGGCATCATTTTGCATTTCTCCTGTTTAGAAGGAAAACTTTCAAAGAGGGTGGTCAGTTTTTCTCTGGATGATAAGGACAGTTTCTGATACAACTTTAGCTGCAACTGGTGAGACTCCTCAAAGTGTTCTCCTCCTCTTTTCTCATGACATACCCGACCCATGGGCCTCTGTTGTTGGCTCTTGTCTAGCAGTCCATTGTTGGTAAGGCTCCTGCAGCTCCATGTCCCCAAATCCAACTAGGAGCAAGACTGAGCATGTATGTAGACGCAATAGACACAGGAAAAATAATCCATACCATTTACATAAAACAATGTGCAAATGTATGTGCTGATGACCACACAAATCAAGAGAGACAGACTGCTGCAGTCCATAGTCGGACAAGAAAAAAAAAGCATCAATGGTCTCATTTTGCTTCTCTCCTTGGCTGATCAGGATTTGTGATCTAGTGGGAAATCTTTTCATATATATATAAAGGCTATATGTATCATAGAATCATAAAATCATAGAATATTTTAAGCTGGAAGAGACCAATAAAGACTGGGTTGTTCTCCCTGCTCTTCACAGAACTACATAAAATTAAGTCACATGACTAAGTGTGTTCAGATGTCCCTTAAGATCTGACAGTCTTGATGCTGTGACCATTTCCCTGGGAAGCCTGGCTCTGACCATCCTCTGTATGAAGGACCTTTTCTTAATATCCAGCCTGAACTTATGAAGCAGCTTCTTGCCATTTCCTTGTCAGCTGGCACTGATATCTATGTAAGCGTGTGCGTGTATGTATGTCTGTATGTATGTGTGCATGTATGTGTGTATGTATGAATCAGCTGACTATCTATAAAAGCAAATGAATAAATAGATATATATATATATATATATTTGGATCCCTCCATTACTGGGACTCAGACACAAAGCCTGCATAGTACATTATTCTGGATCTGATTCTCCCCCACTGCTTGTCAGAGGCTACTGAGATGGTTGCTGGCTCACCAGGAAACTAAGGTGACTAAGGGCACTGAGAGCAGACATAAATTTAGTCCTCATAACCCAGAGCATCACAACTACAGTTTCAAAGAGAAGCCTCCATTTCATGCATATTGCACTATTCTAACTTCAGTTCCATATACCCAGTCACACTCCATGCTCACTCCAGACTATTTTAGCAGCTGCAGACTGTGACTGGCTGATTCCAGGTAACCTGGTCTGTGTTTCTCTGAATGACCAAGCAGCTTTCCATCTCTAACAACAATTTCGGCATAGCACATTTACTGTGAAAACAGCCAGCTTAGCTCATGATCTGACTGCTGACTCTGTCCCAGGCAAGCCAAACAGTCAGTATTTTTAAGAAGGATGCAAGGGTCAATGCCCTTCTGTAGCTAAGATTATTTTTTGTAGTTGTTTTGTTGGTTTTTTTGAAAGTATATTAAAGTTTGACCTTAAAGAGGAACTGACAGACGAACATATGGGAACAATGAGCCTTTAAGCAACAAGAAACTGGTGAACTGAAAACCACATTAGGGCTAAAACAATACAAAATTAATTGTCACTCCTAGTTCATCATTGATCTGCAAGAGATGAATTTCTAATAATTCTTCACAATCCCTTATGAGGTCATTGTGTATTTTAAATCAAGGTTGCCAATAAATTTCTCAAAGACCACAGCCACATTAAACATATATCTAAACTGAAGTTTTTAGGAAAAAAATAAAATCTGATTTTTTATTTTGGGAAGAATTCACTTTAATGGGGCTCTTTTGTTTCAGAAAACAATGAAAAAAATCTTCAATGGTTTTTTTGTCCTTTGTGGAATCGAACCAAAAAAAAAAATTCAAAGACCATAGATAACTTGTGAAGTTCCTTGCTGTTAGTGCTATGCAAGAGACAATGTATATTGAAGAAATATAAAAAAAATGCACCATGTATGTGTAGCAGCCTGAAATTCAAGAAGAAAAGAAAGTCACTGAAGCATTTCCATACGAAAGAAAAAAAAAAAAAATGCATGGAAGATCAGTTTACAGCAGCTGAAATATTCAGCTTCAAATAACACAAAATCCAACACCACCAGACTCAGTTATGCTGGTTAAGGCTGTTGCAGTATATTGCCCCCTGAGCTTACTACAGAATCACAAGCAGAAAAAAAAAAGAAATAAAAATAAAAAAAGGTATGTAATGACAGGTTTCTAACACTGTGGAAAGTCTTTAAGGGTCAAAATTACACGGACTACTTTCAAGAAGAATGCATGCTTGTGATTTTTTTGATGTTGTTGCCATGAATCCATTGAGAAAGTTAGATAATAAGCTGTTCTTGTTAGTTATGTAGCACTCCTCAAAAATGGAGTCAAGTAAGATTCTCTTTTTTTTATTAATTAAGATGACAATAAAGCAAGTAAAGCAATAAGGGATATCATTAAGGAGAAAAGATTGAGTCTAAAATTTGTTCCATAATAGAATTTTAATAACAAATTTCTATTTTTAGGTAATGGAATAATTTAACCAGAGAGCTACAATGACTCACATTTGTTTGAATTGTTCTAACATCTAGATCTAAGGTATTCAAGACACCCATGAAAATTAGAATTTCGAAAGTGTTATATGCCTAGCTTCTCCTAGCTCTTGAAATCTCATGTTTATAGGCTGCAACTCATAGTACAATAGTGCTAGCTGTTTTGTGGGGCTATCCTGTAATTTATTATCCCACAAAAATTGCTTTGTCAGAAGTGGCAGGTAATATTTTAAAATAAATAAAGTGATAGGTAGATAGGAGAAAAATTATACAAAAGCATAACATTTCCATGGAGAGGTGTGTATGGGTTCAATTAAAAAAATTTATGAAGACATTTGTATGTGAAAAATCATGCACTCAAGTACATTAACAAAATACTGGTGTACTACATTCTTATTGATATGATCAAGTTTAAAAGCAGAGGCTCCCTTGTTTCAAAGACTACACATCTGTCATAACTAATTGAAAATTGTGGCATTAATTTATATTATACTTTCTGAAGGAAGAGATTAGATTTCATTCATGCTGTCCATTATTTCTTAGTCTAAAATGTTTGTGAATTTAATGGAACTAGATTTTGCTAGTCCTATTATGTCTTCCATGCTGCAGAATAATGTTTGCTCGTTTCCTCTTGCTGATTGAATAATTATTTTAGCAAAATGGTATCATCTTCAGGGAGTCAATAAGCAAGATCCAAGCAGAAAGCCCTATAGCTTGTAGTGCACATTACTGCAGTTGGATGCCTAAAACTGATGAGATAGCAGAGCTTGGATTCTTCCTTAGAGCACCAAAAGACTTCCCTTTCTCATCTGCTACAAAGACTTTGGTACCTGCAAAAGGCAGTCATAAATTCTATATGCAGGGAAGTGTATCTCTATAGCCTGGAAAACATATGTACTTAGGAGGATCTAATAATTATTAAACCCTCAAGTCAGTTTTTCCTATAGGTTCGATATTCCGCAATGGGAATACATAGATATTGGAAAATGTGACTATCTCTCTGCTAACTGGAAATAGAATCTTATACCAAACTTCTGCTGATGCTCTCCAGAGACCACTTCCACCCTCAACAACTCTGTCATTGCGCAGTTCTATGACATAACCAAACAAATTACAAAGAAGAGAAAACATGGGGCAAGCTGCAAATTGATCTAGTAGAAGTTGCTCCTGCTCATTGCTGAGAGGTTGGATTAGACGACCTTTAAAAGTCACTTCCAAGTCAAATGTTTGTCTTTATCTGTACAAAGTGAAGCAATGCAGAGTCCCAGGCAGGTGCAAAGGAGGGCCACTTTATTGCAAAAAACAGGCCTTTTTAAGCAGCTAGCTTAAATTAGCTAACTGCTACATAGTTTTAAATCATAACAAAGATAATTCAACAACCACCATATGCCACAATGTGAATATGCAATGTTTATAGAACTTGTTTTTCTACCTCTAACTCAGCTGAGTAACTTTCCCATAGTCTTTCTGCTTAGCTGAAGTAGCAGGCCTGAGCCATGATTTTACAAGGGTAGCAAGGCTCTTACATTATAAGGCTTTATCTATATGTAACATTTATCTATGAATCTTTCTTTAAAAATTCAGGATTTGAAACCATAAATAAAGAAAGTGTTTATTTTATAAGACAGTTGATAATCCTACTCAAGTTAAGGATCCTAGATTTGGCTGGTGTTCAAGGGATTTGAAGTTCTGCTTTTCTAAAATACAGTTGGCTTCTAGGCTTCTTGTCAACAGTTTTTGATCCACAGAAAAGTATTTCTCACTGACAGGGCAACTAAACTCTTTCCAAAAGCTCTGATCTGCATGTGAGCTAAAATCAAATGCATCCAAAAAAGCCAAATTTTCTCAAGATAAGTCAATAATTGATCCTGAGGAGAACTTTTTATTTCATTTTAAGAATTACTTTCTTCATAAAGAGTAACAGAAGAAATTGCTTCAGCCACAGTTTTACACTAGTTTTGAGAGGGTCTTTTCTTTCATCTTTTCATTTACTCGTCTGATGAAAAAAATTAAAAGGACTACTCTTTATTATGATGTCCAAGTGTATTCCTTGATATTCACCTTATATTATTATTTTCTACTCTGAAAGAATACAGTTTGCAACTATTTCAAATTATTTGACAGGAATTGAATCAGAGTTAGAAAACAGTGATGCCCTTCAGTTTATTCTACTTGATATAATTTTACGTAATTTTAAAATTGTACTTAAAGAGCTAGTAGGGACATTTCTTGACAATTCCTTATTCTGTATTTGTTTTGCTTGTCTGATTTTTCTTCTTTTCTTTCTCTTTTTTTTCTTTCTCGTGTTTTGCTTATATTTCAAATGGGACTTCAGAAATAATTTAATTTTATTTATCTTGCCACAAGCAGATCTTTTTCTGAAATTGCCGGGACTGCTTGGAGTAGCAAGCCTCTGAGTAAAACTTCAACTCTGCTGGGAATTTTTCAATAACATCCTGATGCCTGCTTCTGGCAATCTGCATTTCATTGTTTGAGAGCAAATACTATCTGTTTACAAATGAGATATATAGAGATTTAACATGGTTTCCCCCAAAAAAAGATTTCTATTGAAAAAGCAGAATGACAGACAGGAAATCCCGGTACAAAGTATTCTACGTATTCTGCTCCATCTTCTATTTTTAAGTTCTGTAAAATTTAGGCTTAAAAAGGTGATATATGGGTCGCCTACCATACAATAGCTTAGTTAGCCAGACATCAAATTATCACAAGTGAATGAGAGAAAAGTGAATACTCAGAGAAAAGCAAACAATTCACTTAGAGCAGGCAAAGCAGCCTTATGAAAGAAAGAAGAAATGGATCAAAAATATTAATTTTTTACAGATTTTTATTCAGTTTGATACCCGCAACTAAAGTAACTGTGAAAATACTAGGAACAAGCATTTTTTTAACTTCCAAAATAAAGCACTTATAAATTTTCTAGGACTAAAACTAAATGCCAAAGTGGATTGTAGGATTTGTGTTTGTGTCATTTCAAATCCTTTGGAAAATTCCTTCCACTTTCAGAAAATACTAATGTTTTTTCAGGCTTCCTTTTTACTGTTTCCAAAGAGTTCGGTATGATATATTTTCGCATAGCCTAGGTGTTATGTGTGTGAAATTTTAATACAGTCTTAGGACTCTGTAAACAGTTTAATCAAAGCAGAAATTCAAATATAATTGTAGATGTTAAGAGCATTCAAGTGTTGGGGGGGGCACGGGGGGAAGGTTGTAACATTCAAAGGATGGCTCTTTTCAATTGCACGGTTGATGCAGGAAGAAATGGGGAGGCATAAAAAAATGAGAAGGGCTTTGCTCGTAACATTTCCTTGGGATATGAACAAGTGAGCATCATACTGTAGTGCTAATTTCAGTAGCATCAGTCCTTCACAAAAGAGGGAGAAAATTAGAGGTTAAACAGGGTTGAATCACAATTTGTTTTTCAGTTTGTTTTTACAGGGTTATGGTCAAACCATGACCAAGCAGTAGTGAGGGACCATGAAGTAATTTCAATTGAATCAATGATTATTCTATAAAATGAGTGTAACTTACATATGTATCAATTCCATTGATACATATGCCTTCAAGATAAATATTGTATCTACCTGATCTAAGCCTCTATCTCAAATCCCTAAGAGCATCCCAAACGGATCAAGCCACCTATCCTTCAGAAATTAAATCTGTGCTCCAGCAGCTTTGCTGAGCTGGAACTTGAATTATAGCTTAAAGAATTATAAAACAACTAGTGCCATTTAAGGTACTTAAGGGTGTCTGAGTGAATTTCATAGCCTTAGCACATATGACGTGATCTTCAGAAGAACCAAAATATCTCAAATTAGAGGTCAAGTAGAATAATAGAGTAAATATTTGGTACTAGAAACTTTTACTAATAGGCAACAGAAATCTTCTCATAATGTTAATTATTTTACAGAAATCTGTTCTGGCTTGTATGCTTCTAGGTTTTGGAGATGGTTTTAAAGTTTTTTTAAATTTTAATTAGGAAATTCTACACATAAGTACATCCAAAATTTTTGCACCAATTATCTGACCTATATATAAGTAGTAATGACAGTATGCTGCTATCTGGGGAGATAGTGTGCTCCCTCTTGAAGAAGAAGGTTGCAAACAGCCTCAAAAAAGTATTTCTCACTGATGAGGAATTAGATGAGATCAAGTGTGGAGCAAAAATTTTCCCTGTATAAATAAGGATCACACAGCAGGATTATTTATATTAAACATTTCTCAAACAATTAAAACATTCACAAAAATTGTTACTAATGTATGTAGCTCTTATATAAATTTAATTCCCTTCAAGGGCACCAAGGAGATAAATAAATAAATAACTACATATAATACAATAAACAAATTAAACCTTTAATTAAAAAAAAAAAACACAAGAAAATTCTATGTATATATATACAAACAACTAGTAAATTTATTTCAGACTTGTTTTTGATAAAGGTCTCACTCAAAACAAACTTGCAAAAATTTGCAGTTTTCAAAATATTTAGAAAGAATAACCTTTCATTCTTGACAACATCAAATTCTTTTTTCACTTTTTTTTAATATGATTCGTTAAATGTAGCACAATAATTTGTGGTACATTCAGTACAGTTAGATAAAATATAATTAAGAGTCTATCTTGTTTACAAAACTAGCATGTTGAGACTATTAACCGGCAATTCACTCACACAAAATACTGTTATTCACCAAACAGGAAAATAAAATGGAGTAATTATCATTTGCCTATTTGTAGCTTGGGTTCTAAAATTAAATTCCAATAACTGTTTTAGTGTAACTCAGATAAAACATAGATCAGCTGTTTTCAAGTGAGTTAGGATGTTTATTGCCATAAATAAAGTTGAAAGAAAACTCCAGCTAAATGTGATTTCCACAGCCCTAGTCATTCCAAGTGTGCTTTCAAACTGGGATAATACAACATTTGATACTGCTTAAAAATGATCACTTTTTTGTCTTTATTCCATCCTCTTTCTTTTTTTCTTCTCCTTTCCCATGGGCACAGATATAGGGGGATAGAATATAAGAAAATAAAGATAGTGTAGTAGAAACTAATCTTACCCCAAAGGAGTTGCAGCTGGCCCAATTATCAAAGATTAGGAACAGGCCTGACTTTAACAGGCCACAGCTGTGACCAATGAGAAGAAGAGTGCAATAAAAGAGTGGGGTGGCTGCTTGAGAGGCAGCTAGAGTCTTCTGGCTGCTTTGTGGAGAAGAAAGAGTCAGTGCTCTGATGAGCTGCCCACGAGAAACACCAAGAAGGTATGAAACTTTTGTGATAAGGAGACAACAGTATGGAACCCCTGCAATAAGATGACAACACACAGAGAATAATAGAATTATGGCTTGGGTTCAAAGGGACCTTAAGATTGTCTTGTTCCAGGCCCCCTGCCATGGGCAGAGACACCTTCTGTCAGATCAGGTTGTTCAGGGCTCTTTCCAGCCTGGCCATGAACCTCTCCAGGGATGGGGCATCCCTAGCTTTTCTGAGCAACCTGTTCCAGTGCCTCACCATTCTAACAATAAAGAATGTCTTCCTTGCTTGTATCTAATCTAAATCTCACCACTATTAGCTTAAAACTCTTCCTCCTTGTTCTATTGCTACCTGCCTGTGTAAAATTCCCACTCTGTCTTTCTTATAAGCTCCCTTTATATATTAAAAGGCTGCAAAGGGGTCTCCCTGGACCTGCTTCTTCTCCAGGATGAACAAGCTTAACTCTCTCAGCCTGTCTTCATAGGAGAGGTTCTGCAGCCATTAGATCATTTTCACGGTCCTCCTCTGGACCCACTTACACAGATCCATATCTTTCTTTAGCTGCTTACTTCAGACCTGGGTGCAGTACTCCAGGCAGGATTTCACAGGGGCAGAGTAGAGGGGCTGGCCATTTCACCTGAGATGCAGCCTAGGATGTGGTTTGCCTTCTGAGCTCTAGTGCACCCTGTTGACTCAGGATGAGGTTTTCATCCACTAGAACCCCCCAGTCCTCCCTGCTGGGCTGCTGTTGATCTGCTCATCCACCAGCCTGTTCTCATATCTGAGATTGCCCCAACAGAGGTGCAGTACCTGCATTTGCACTTGCTGAACTCCATGAAGCTCTTGTGGGCTCACTTCTCCAGGTCCCTGTGGATGGCATACCATCTGGTTGTTTGAACCACACTGCTCAACTTCTTGACACCTGCAAACCTGCTGGAGGTGCACTTGATCAAAGCTTTCTCTGATGTTGATGAAGATACTGAAAGACACCAGTGCCAAGACAGAACCCTGAGAGTTATTATTTGTCACTGACCTCCACCTGGGCATAGAGCCCTTTAGCTGAACTCTGGCCACAGACAGTTAGTTCCTTATGCAAATCAGCAACAGGACCCTAACTTTTCTAGGTGTTCATCCCAAACCCATTTACTTACAGGAAATGTTTCTGGTGGCACTGAGGAAGAAGGGATTTTATTGTGTTCTGCTGTAAAAGTTTTTAAAATAATTTTGAAGAGGAATATTTCAGAGTTATAATTGAACATAACACAATGTTTTAGTAGTTCTACAGTTAATATATGCAGAGCCCTAAGAGCACTGCATTATCAGAATAAGCCCCTCAACAGATGTTCCACTGGAATAGCCCAGGGGAGAGACAGTCAGAGACTGGATTACAAATGCTTCACTCGTAAGTATAGATTTAGATGGTATGATATCCTCTTCATCTTTCTCTGATATATGAGCTGTATCATAGAGCACAGGCAATTCAAAGACTATGCTTTCTTTAGGTTTGTAACAGACATTTATAGGTATATAAAATATATGCTATTGAAGAGCTAAACCAGTGTAATGCCTTTAAAATATTAAACTTTTCTTTGCGCCTTAATAGTGTGAAACTATTTCCTTCATTAACAGGAAAATGTACACTCAGAAATTTATCTTTAATTAAACTGAAAATTTTTGCCTTCTGGACTAAATGACTGCTGGGTGAGGTAAATTTCAACTTTGTCCAGACAGCAGACTATTAGAAATTTTTACATTAAGCGATCAACCTCTGCTAGTTTAATTTTATTTCTTTATGGATGTCTAGAGCTTTGCAAGGTGTGAAAATTTTACCTGTTGTACTAGTTCCATATAACTGGTCATTACAATGCTAAAGCCCACTGAATTTAGTATAACCACTGATTAAAAAAATCAAAGTCAGTATTAAGATAAGAACATATTTAAATTATGCCTAACTTGTGAAAATAAGAATATATGTATCAGTTCGTATTTGAATAAAAACAACGGTACTCAAGAAATTGTTAAAGGCTTTCAGAAAGCATGTTCTAACCTCATGCAGTTTAAAGATAAGGTAGTGGTTCATGATGAAAATCAGCATTTTTAAGTGGCTAAATTTTCTTAACCAACTGTCGCAGACAACTTTTATGAAAAATCCTTTCTTTAGTATTTTTCCTCCTGAGAAGCCGAGAGGCCTCAGGAACAGAATGTAAACAATGGTTATCTGCTGCTGTGGAATGCAACAGGTGCGTCTGTGATTGGCCCATGTTGGATGTTTGTAATTAGTGGCCAACCACAGCCCAGCTGGCTCAGACAGAGAGCCAAGCTACAAACCTTTGTTATCATTCTTGGCTATTCTATTCTTAGGATTTCATCAGAAGGCTAGCTTTCTTCTATTCTTTTAGTATAGTTTTAATGTAATATATATTATAAAATAATAAATCAAGCCTTCTGAAGCATGGAGTCAGATCCTTGTCTCTTCCCTCATCCTAAGACCCCTGTGAACACCATCACAACCAACAATACAAATAAAGCTCAGTCAACAGCCAAATGTCATAGTCATTCTCTAGAAATAAACTATTCTGTAGTTGATCTTAGTTACACCTATAAGTCAGTACAGCAGTAGAATTATTAGCTAGGTGAGATAAATTTAAAGTGTGAGTCTTTTGTTCTACTAAAATCTTAACTTTTCACGTCTAAAGGATTAGGAATAATTATTAATAAGTACTTTTATGTTTAGAATTCAGACCTTATATTAATGAAACCAATCTAATTATTTTTTGTACTTGAATAACATTTGTTATTTTCTGCTATCCTATATATGATACATAATGAGACTAGTAACAAAATGTTTATCTCAATTTCTAAATAAAGATTAGTCTATATTTACATATTCGTATACTTGAGCATAATTTTCTAGTTTATCTACCTGTAATAGTTTTCTTACTTAAAACTTCAAAAGGTTCTTTGAGCTTTCAAATATGTCTGTGTAGAATAATAGAAAGATTCACATAATTCTACAACCAGCATATAGGTTGCATAAGAATTTTTGTCTAACTTATTTTAAATTTTAAATAATGTTGGAAGAAACAGTCTGATAAGCCAAGTGATTTTAAATAGGTGTGTACATAAACAAATATAAAGAGAAAAATGTATAGAAATTATTTTTTCCTGCTTAAGGCTACTAAAACTACTTGGAGAAAACCAATGTATAAGAAAAAAATAAAATTGCCCCGGATAATTAAAAACCGTTTTGCTAGGTGATTAAATCATTAATTATTTCATGTAGCCAGAGGAAAAAAAATATTCAATTTCTTCTTAAAAATTTCTCATTATTTGTTTATTGTTCTAATTTCTAGGTGCTCAGTTACCCTGTTCTTCAAGCAAATCTAATGCATGAAGCCAGAGATCAAAATCTACACTAAACAGCTGTATTAAGCTAAAAAAAGGAATGATAAACTGTGTCCGAGCAAAGTTCTGGGTTGTGGTGGCTAAATATACAAGTGCAATATCCACATTCATAAATGGAATGATAGTCAAGATCTGTGATTAACTAGATTTTGAAGAGGAGTCAGGAATAGGAGACTGAAGGGGCACTTGCAGTCTGTTTGTACACTGGTGTGTAGAGGAGATGGGAAAATACACCCCCAGAGCAAGAGTGAATAGGTGTTCTGGCTTAGTGTGTGACTCTGAAGTGCGCACTAGTCATGTGCCAATGAGGGTAGGACATTTTCGCTCTGTGCTACAGGATGGAATAAGTGTATCGCATGGCAAATATGCAGGCTATAGTCAAGTTATATTGATCAGATTTTAAAAACTATTTCAAGAAAACATGAATGTCCATCCTTCATTTCGTGATGTCAGAACCTACATTCTGATTTCATTTTTGGTCATCTACCCTCATTGTTCCATACAGACATCTACTCTTGATAGAGCAGCAATTTTTCATATACAAGCGACTGTTTCAATTCTTCACACTGCTAACATTTATTTCACTCTTCTTGTCACATCACCCATTCTTTATTATTTTTGTTATTATTTTATGTTTTTCAAAAAGTCTTCATTATTGCTTGTTAACAGTGGTTTAGATTGACTGCTAGTCAAATATTCCTTATTAAAGTGAGCTTTTACTTTCAGCTTCTTGTCTGAAAGGTTTTTAGCCAGACAGTCTGGAAGCCTGAAACTGCCATTGCCATTGTCATTATTTTTGGGGAGAATGAATATAGTATATAGCTAAGTATAATATATAGGTAAGTCTTTTTCCCCAAGAAAAAAGTAGTTTAGAAGGAATCAGTAAAATGAAACTAAAACCCCAGTGTTCCATCAGGGGTAAGCAGATCAATGTGTACTTCAGAGATTGCTACTGTTTGAATTTGAATGATTGATTCGTTCTGTTGGAGGGCACGGAACATATGATGCTTTCTGGACATCTTTTCTACAGCAAACAGTGCTTGAAAAAAAGTTTCAAAGACAAAGACTCTATAACAAAAAAAATGCACTCTGTGATTTGTTACTGTACTGCACTGGGTCAAAATTTTGTTCAACTACTTAAGACCTCAACAGCTACACTTATAACATTATATGTGGATTTTTGGCAAGTACAAATGATAGTATTATTGATATTTAATAAATATGTAGTTAAGTTATTTGTGTAGAGATCTGACATAGAAAAAAATGCCAGATAATTTTAAACATATCTACAAGTTTAATCATCATAAAAATTTTCTAAATTGTCATTTAGACTTCTGAATTACTGTTCTCCTTTGCCACTCTGTACATCTTAAATTAATTTTCTAAGCATTCCCCTCTGCAATTCTGCTCGGAACTCAGATTTTTGTATTATGTTTTACTTTCTAACATGAAAGACATTAGAAAGAAAATGTGAAAGACACTTGTGACATTAATTGTGCATCATTCCTTTTTACTGACAACAATTCACTTGAAGTTCCTCTTTCACCTTATTCTATTAAGAGCCTGTGTTTGTTTAGGGAACTAGAATCAACTAGAATCAAGTTTAGGGAACTAGAAAGCTGAGGCTATTGATGAAGCCTCAGCTTTAAAGGAAACAGCATATTCAGCTTTTGTGATGTGCAAAGGGGTTACCTATTGCCTGTAGAACCATTTGGAGTAACTAATTTAGTATAATGTGTGTGTAATTATTACTGTTTGATACAGGTTTCCTTTATCACATTACAGAAAACTAATTTTCATCCATATGCTTGGCTCACACATAGCATGACTCATCTGATGTCAGAAATGGGGGCAGTATTCATGCATTTGATAATGTATTTTTCTTCAGAATTGTATAACATTACGAGCTGACAATGCAGAAACAGCAATTATTATCTTAAGTGAGACAAGAGAAAATTTTAAAACCTGAAGACAAAATTGTTCAAATTAAGTGTTATTTGTGTATCAATAGAAAGATGAAAAAGTCTGATTTCCCTCTCAGTATGCAAAGATATTGGAATTCTTTCGAACTAAATGCCTTAATAAAAATGATAGAATTTTTTAAAAGTACCAAATTAAATTAATTGGACCATTTTGTTCTCTGTAAATTATTCCTGAAAAGGATATGGAAACATTTGGGACATTTATTAGAGGAAAGCAAATCCATCTGCTATGGGAGACATGTCATTGTGCAGATCAATGGGAGAATAGCTTTAAGCTACATTCAAAAGGAGTTCTACATTGAACTGAGTAATGACTCACAAAGGAAAATCTTTTGGGGTTTAAACAAGAGAGAATGTATGAAAAGTTACGGCTAGGGGAGAAAAGAATGGGAGTTGAGGAACAAACCAAGAGTTTCATTACACTGAGAGGAAGGATTCTAGTTTAGACTTTTCTGTTTCACATTAAGATGGTCGAGATTATTCCCTTAAAATATTTTCCATGCTTCAGTGAATGTTTTTTTGTTTGTAGCAAACCAAAATTAAAAAGCATTATCTTTATTTAAGCCTTGCAAACTGTACAACAAAAAATGTTGCTTGTTTTCCATATGTGCACCTATTTGTGCAAAATGTTATAAATAGATTTTAAATTGTTAACTACAGAGATATTTTAATCTCTGTTGTCCATATCTCTTACTTGGTTTAACCCAAAAAAATGGCTCTAATGCATGAATAGCAGTACCCTGTTCAGTGTTCTTTTGACCAGAATGTCAAAATTGCAAACATCCATCCAAGTAGCATCACAGCAAATGAAAGGCCCTGTGACACATCAATAAAGATTGGCAAAATAAACACATTTAATATTTCAGAATACCTCTGTCCTCTATTATGAGATAGGGATTTTCATGGCATTGTCAAATGTCTTCCAAAGAGACACCAAGTCAGTTCAGGACCCTGATTTCTGATTTTAGTGGCAGAATCCATCAGGAAGAAGGCAAAGTGTCACTGGCTTCTGTTGCCTTGGCAACCAGTGTTGCCAAACAACAGGCTGGGTACCTTCTAGCAGGTTTAAACTTTCAGTCTGTTGAGAGGCTGACTGCAATGACAGTAGAACAAATACCTTTGCTAAATGCTTTCCTGATAGCAAAACAGGATAATATTTTGCATATCTTTTTGCTACTTTTGATGCTCTTTCCCATTTGCTTTGTGTTATCCTTGTTTATATCATTAGCTCTAATTAATCTGAATTCTAAGTCCTCCTTTAAGTCTCTTATTTTGGATATACAATATTTTCTCAGATTCCCTCATGATAATACTTGTTTCCATACATGGTCTTTTTTACAATGGCAAATGTTGCTGGGATGGCTGAAGAGAATAAAATATGATTTTTTATGGGGTTTTTATTCAATGTGTTTGAACTTTCTCTTCTTGTGTGTGCTACAATTTTAAAATATTTGTCATAATGAGATAACTGGGTGGGATTAGACATCTCTAGCTGCAGGGCAAATTTAAGGACTAATGCAGCTATTCCTGTAATTGGCATGTGGATAAAGGCTACCTCTGGTGGGGTTGGAGCTTTAGACAAGCCTGTCTGGAGCAGATGGTGCAGAGCTTCTCTCTGATATAAGACACACTATTATCTACAGACACCCAGGTGGGAGTCCTCTGATCCAATGTAGATGCCTGAATTTAAACTAGTTACCTTAGGTTCTTTTTATTGCCAGCGAAGAGAAATAGGCACTGTTAGGAAGACATTTATTTTTACCTAATGTAGACTAATAAACTAGGAAAGATGAACTTTGCCCTACATGCTCATATTTCTCTCTGTTATATAAAAGAAGCTTAGTGCCTAACTCAGACAGAGAGGTCTACTCAATGCCTAAAATTGGATGAGCTGAATCCACTTTTTTATAGGTTTATGGAGACCTCAGTTATCATTGCCCTGGCCATTAACTGAGTCTCATTTTGTGACTCTTCTGGCCACACCTTTCTGTTCTTAATTACATTAGCAGATTCATTAGTCACTCTCAGCCATGGGTTAAATTAATCACAAGTCATTTAACTTACTTTAAACTATCAGGCATCTGGGCTTGACCCAAATTGCTCTGTGGGAAGGCACCTCTATACTATTGTTTAAATTTCTTTCAGTGTTGTGTCTAACTTGTGTTTGGCCATCAACTCAAGATGCAAAAACATAAATTAATTTTTTTTCAATGCAGCTGTCTGCATGTAAGCTGAGTGCATATGTTCTGACTTTTATTGATGGAGATATGGGACATAATGCAGTTGCCAACCTGTGGGCATCCGCTGCCATTCCACATTCCTTTTATAGGGAAAAGGAAACTTCAGGGCAGCGTTAGCAGATACAGCACAGAAGCAATGAATGGAATGACCTGTGTCCTGTTGATCTAGCCAGAGGCTGAGTGACATACTTAGAATACAATTTAAAAAAAATTTAGAAACTATGACCAGGACACCAGCTGAATTTTTCCATAGTAAGATGTTCACTTGACCAGTTGTATCACAACAACATACAATAATTCCCTGACAACTTGCCAAAAAAGTAAGGCACTACAATTCAGTGTGAGCTATAAAGCCAATTATATGCTTAAGCTTTATTATATATTATAGATTCAAGGCTTAAATCTTATATTAGTTTTTTTGTGAACAATTCTATTCAGATGGGTATAAGGGCAGTGTTTAGAAAGAAGGTGAAATAATGATTTACAATAAATTATAAAAGCAGAGAGTTAATTGCTTATCTAGGAGTCTGTTTTCCAGAACTGTGTTGTTCTGGAAACAACTGACTGTTCCTGAGAACAATGAGGTTACACACAGAGTATGGGAAGAATTCATCCTAAAGTATGGTCATCTCCTCATTTTCTATTATTTTGTTTACAGATGATTTGATTCGTGTCTGGCATCAAGTCGCAAGTAAATGAATGTACATTTATAAAGACTCATTCTCAATGTTTTATATTAATTGGCTAGCTATTAGCACTCAGTCCTTCATGGGTGTAGTGCAGTTGCTGTAAAGCACTTCAATATTTTCTGTAAAAACCTGGTGCGAAGCAAGCTGAGTTAGTTGTGTGTTTTTGATGTGCCCTCGAGTGATTTGCATTTTCTTATTTTTCTTTCTGTTTTCTGGGACACGTGGGACATTTCTTTCCCCGCTAGCAACTTTGGAACCTCAGACATTGTAAATTGGCAGAGATCTGTTGAGTTCATTAGCAATGCATTAATCTAGTTCAGCTTAGAGTAACTCCAGGACTGTAGGAGGTGACTCTGTAGAACAGACCTCCTCAGTATATATTCAGGACAACAAACTTCTATGCCAAAGGTATAGATGCAGCTTTCTCCTCTGGGAGAAGAACTCACCAAATATGCACACTGTATCACATATATATTTCAAAAATGTGCTGTCAGAAGTATTGTGCCTGGTCCCTCTGGGTTTAGGGTACTGACGCTAGTGAAATTATTTTCCTTTATCTGTCAATGATCATGGAACTTTTTAAAGTGATAATTGTATCTTCTTTCTTTGTCTCTTTCCCTCAAATGAAATTTAGCTTATTTTTATTTATTTTATGTCCCAGTTTTACTTCTTTAATCTTACTTTTCTGTCTATTTCTCCTTATAAATCCAAAAACTGCTCATAAACATCTGCAATGATTCTGACAGAAAGTGAATCCAAAAAGGAAAAGTTTTCTCCTAAGCATTAAAATTTTTAATCTTAAAGACCTTTTATCTTTCTGGAAAAGAAGTTAAAGGAGAGTGGTTAAGGCTATAGATGAAGACAATGCATTGAATCATTCTCAATTTATGTTATTTATGTGCTACTTGAGAAAGAATGCAACAACATCTCTGATTAGTCTTAAAATTTCAGTTGAAACTTAGTCTAAATATAGTGACCTAAGGATATATTCTTTGTCTAATATACAGAAATGAATTGCAAGAAAATTAGCAGAATTTATTCAGACTTTTCATTAAAAACACACACACAATGAAAACAATAATAATTTACCTTGAAAAACTTTTTTCATGAAAATATAGCCAATCTCTTGGCATTTGTTGGTGTTGTCAAATTTTCACTGTGAAAAAGGCCTAAATTCTTCTGTCTGCTTTCCATAAAAGAAGGAAAAAAATGAAAAGAAGAAAAAAGATGTCCTAAATTAGATTGTCAATTTTATTTAACAAGGTTCTTGTAAAATATTTTTTTAAATACCATATTTTAGACCTGTTTAAATATTAATAAAATTTGCCAGTGGTATATGGTGCTTATTTACCTTTTGATGTGTGGGTACTGTATGCTTTATACTGGGCAAGGCAGGCTCTTATGCCAAGAAGGAAAGATTGCTTAGCTGTTTCCTCTGGAACACTTCTACCTGCTCACAAAAGGGGTGGTTTGGGGGTGCAGTATAGGGCAAATAGAGAAAAATCCATTAAACACAAAATCCTGCACCATGGCTTCAGACTCACTGACTCCTCAGCTATGTTACTCTGAGTTGAGCTGAGGCTGGGTACACTGGATGCAGCTGCCTGATGCTACCTGAGACAGGGGTGCTTGCTGAACAGACTGGAAACTATTCTGTGTGCAAAAAAGCAGTCAATACAGACAAGTGTGTGATGCCAGAGCATAAGAGGACAAGAGAGAGGAAAAGTTATCAGCAGCTCCAAAGTAACAATGGATTTGAAAGCCCCCTGAAAACATAAAATACAAACATTTAGTGAGGAATGGATAAAATCTGCAGCCAAGCCTGGCCAGACAGAGGAAAGATTTTTTTTTTTTCTATAGAAATCGCTGGACTAGCAAGCCATGCAAAGAAAAGAATTTCTTACAAGGACATAGTAGACAGTAATTTTCAAGACTTTTTGCTTAATTTCACCTGAGAGGTTAGCATTTTCTTCATTCCTATAGTCTGTTTGTTCTTGTTCTTGTGATGAAATATTAGCTGAAGTGACTAGATTTTTCTGGATATTTGCTTTTTTTTGGAGGAAAATAGGTAGTTGCCCTTCAAAGGTTGATAAAATTATTTTTTGGAGAGTGGAAGGCTCTGGAAACTTGAATAATTACTTTTAAGAAAGTGAGAGGAAGAAAGGAAGAAGGAAGAAAGGAAGAAAGGAAGATCAATTTCTTCCTCCCAGCCTCTGGCAAAGTTGGAAATTCTAAATAATCTGACTATTTTTCCAATAGCATAAAACATTTTTTTGCTGTTTGTTTCATCAGTTTAACCTGATCATAGGCAAGTCATGTTTCCAACTGAGGAATATAGGAAAAATTATTAAGTTATAATCATAAAGATAATGACATTTACAGAAGTCAGGGCTGTTAACAAGCCTCATTGTTTAGGTGCATTTTCTGTCTGCCACAAAAATTGGGTTGTTTTAGTTTACAATAAAAAAACAAATCAGGAGGATTCCGTATTTTTCAACACCATATTAAGAAAATGTAATGGGTCAGTGTAATATGGAAAATTTTGTTAAGACACCTAGGGTAGAAAAGCTAGTGAGTTTTGACATATTTCAGTTATTAATCATAACTCAACGAGGACAGTCTTAAAAAAATGCATGAAAGCAGGTGAAAAAGAATGACAGACATTCTTAAATAACTTTATTAATGTGATGATTCATGGACGCAGCTTGTTGAAATATTTCCATTTAGCACAGTATTAAGGTAAACAATCTATTTTTCTCTGTGAGCAGTGAACTATGAATTTATTTCATCATAATAAACCAAAAAAATGTCCTTTATCATTTTGAATCTACTTTTTAATTTTAATCTCAGCAAAAGGAAGAGAAAGAAAAGCAATTTGCATGAATACTGTAAATTAGGACAACAGCTGGAAATTAGGGCTGGAAAATAAACCAAAAGAATTCAGAACCTTTTAGGATACTGCAAGATATAAGAACAAGAAACGAGGAAAAGGCAATGGTAAATTTTATAAAATTTCTGATGAGACTGAAGAAAATAGTGAAAAAATATATAAGTGCTACCATCATACCAGAAAACAATATGCTATAAAACAGTTTTTCCCTCATATATTGAAGTATTTTTTTTTTAAAGAAATTGTCTCTGATGACCAACCTCCCTTCTGACTTCTAAATACAATGCTACTTGTGACCTTTTGCAACATTTGCAAAACATTAATACTGAGAAGCAGAAAAATTTTTTGAAAATTACAGATGAACACCGGAAACAATGACACTTGAATAATCAAGACAGTTTCAGTCAAAGTAAGTCTGACTCTTACTGTGCAAGATTCTTAAGAATCTAATGTGACTCTTAATGATTAGCTGTTGCAAAGTCACCAACTCTTTACATCAGATGTTGCTGCCCTTCTTTGGATCATTACATTTGGGAATATTTAATTATTATCAAAGAGAGGTCTGCAAGTAGAACATACACAAGCAAAGGCATAAAGAAAAAATTAATACATTAAATATAAAGCTAGATATTTTGAACTCTTGGGATACACATTAGTGTGCTCAACATCCCTACAAAAGTGTGAAAAAGTGTTTGCTGCCCAGACAGACATTGGTGAAGAGAATCATCAGCTTTAGCTGCTCCCTAAAATGTTGGGAAGTTTTGCTGAGTTGCTCAACCCTTGGTTCCTAGCTTCAAGGTATTATCCCTCTTTAAACTGCCACCCCATGGAGACCACTGAGATACAACAGACTGGCATTAATGACACCAAGTAACTCCTTGGACTGCTCTTTTTTCTTTAATGACAACCAAGGTTTCAGTTTTCTTCCTGAATCTTTATGATACTCACAGACTCCATATCTGTAATTGGGCCTCTGTCTGTAGTTTTCCCTTTTATCCTACTTAGCCTCACTCTATGGACCTTCTCATCACTTAAGGATTTCTTCAAAAGCCTGGACCAAAGCTGTGCTGCTGAGCTACATCAGAGCTGGGCCAGGGTAATACAGACAAGCAGGCCCAGAAGAGGCAGGGGAGGTTACAGCACAGGTTACAGATTATATGAGAGCTCTATTTCCATGACTGGCCTGGACACATGGAGTAGAATTGATTGCATGGTGACTTGGCTTCAGCCCACTTTGCAGCAGTGTGTAAGTTAGGTGCCTAATTACTGGAAGCTTCCCTCCTGTCAGGAGAGACAGAGAAGCTTCTCCAGGCAGAGAATTAGACCTTAATGGCCTAAATAAATATCAGTAGATGCCATCCTCTCCCTTCCAAACCCTCTCTCTCTAGAGGAACCTTTGTCTAACAAACCCAAATAGGTAATTTAGTAAGAAACATTCTGCACTTCCTAGGATGAACTCAGGTCTTTGCTGACAATAATTTCTTATTGAAAAAACAAGCATTTACCCAACATTTACTGATAAATGATTAATGCTCAAATTCTCACTCACAATTTTTACTCCTAAGTAGTTCTGCTAAAATCATGCAGGCCATTTACATAAGTACAAAGTGTTACATGAATGTATTCAAACCACTTTTTAAAAGGCTATAACTCACTCTGCTTGCTCTGAACTCAGGATCCAGTGCTGTTGCTGACAATTTGTGGAGCAAATAGCTGTCTCAAGGCCTCTCAGATATATAGACATGGGAAGGAGAAGGGTAAAGGGCTGGAGACAGCCTGTGACACAAACCTAAGAATTAAAACTCCTGTCCCAGAGCAGAATTAGGGACCTTGGAAAATTCAATTTACAGTCTTATTACTGCTGTTGAGATGGGAAAGGGGGCTGAGAGAAGCCATAACATGGTCTTGATAAGTAATCACAAACCACAAAACTTAGCACCATTTATGGCAGCAAGGGCTTTAGCAGCTTTTGGCCATCAGCCTGAGAGGTCTTCTCTGAATATTGCTGAGCTGCTTGTTTCCTGCCAGGAGCTCCTTGAGGTTTAGAAGTGCTTGGAAGAGATCAGGTCCTCCACACAGAGAAAAGGAGAAACCTAACCAAACGTCTGGCACATGAATCCAGTGGGCAAGAGGTAGAGTCCTCCTCAATGTGCCAAGAACAGTCATGGGAGACAGAAGGAGGTTGGCTTTGTGCTACATGAACTGTCCACAGGATGGTCTGATTGTTGCATTTCCCCAAATATTTGCTCAAGGAAGTAAAGAGCAGTTTAAATGCCGGAATCTGCTCCTATTTTGTGCATGTCCTGAAGGAGGATTTATCACACTTACCCTACACTCCTTCTTACCAAGCCTCTTGGTGTCTAGCCTCCCTTCACAGTCCTTCCACATGCCTGAACAGGCTGCATAAGATCCAGCCAGGCCAGGAAATCCCCATGAAAATGCTTCTGCAAGCTCATAGTTAACCAGCTCCATGTCATCAGGGTCATGTCCTGTCCTCATCCAGTGTACTAATACCTTTTATTACCTGAAAAAAGGGTAAGAACCCAGTGGGTGAGATTATGTTGAGATCCAATTCCCTGATCCGCTGGACACACATCAGCTGGAAACAACGTAACAAAGTGGAGAACATGAGTGTGTTTATACCATATTATTTCCTGTTAAGTTTTCCAACTTCCTCCTGCAACAAGAGGGCAAGTCAGGCACAAGGGTCCGCTCCAAGTGTACCAGGATCCTGTGCCAGGTGGTAGTTACACTTTCCCCCCCTCTTTTAATTTACACTCTCATGTTCTAAGTGCTCCTTGAGTTGTAGTATCTTATCATCCATTTTCCTGATACCTTCCAAACTGGCTCACCCCACTGAGGAGGGCATTC
>VZSU01000398.1:471588-534027 GCA_013398715.1 Nesospiza acunhae
ATTCCTGACTGGAGGAATCTCTGTGGAGTGGGGCATCAGAGTCACCATAGAGCTTTTTTCGCTTCCTGAATACTGTCAAATCCCAGCACAGAACACCCATGGGAATTTTTATACATTGTCTTCTGTGACACACGTGCTGTTCCTCATCTTCTCCTGTTTTGGCTCACAGTCACATAATTAGTCCTTGTTTGTTTGTTTGTTTGTTTTTCCCTTTATCCCTCTTCCTCCTCAGGGAGACCTCATATTTCGTTAAAAAGTTGTTCTGAACAAATCATTAAAAGGCATCCTGGTTCATCAGGGCTCAGACACTAAAAAGAAGCCAGTTCTGCTACTGCCAGGTATATTCTGGGACACATAACTGCCTTATTTACCCATGGCTGCCCACATCAAGCCAACTTTCAATTAGTTTCCTGAAGCCCTACTCAGTTATATGTTTTTGAGCCTCATTTACTACTGAACCGGCATAGACTCTGTAAATCTTACTCAGGCAAAAAGTCTGAATGATTGCAATCACAAGTAAAAATTATGCGGGTGAGTAAGGGCTGCCAGTTCAGACCACTAATTAATAAATGTCAGTAAAGTTCTTGCAATGAAAGATGTTGTGGGAGCGTGGCACATTCTAATTAAAATGTCAGATTTACTTCCACAAGGTAGACATGGACTTCGTAAAAGATTGTTGTTTCCAGAACTTAAGAAACTTGAGAAAAATTTCTTTTTAACATGAATTGCATTTATACTGAAAATTTGTATTCCACATATTAAAAAAAATAAAACAAAGTATTAAAAAATGTTAAGTAATGGCTTAGGACTGCCTGGAGGAGACCTTGCAGTCTATCCTTTTGTATTGGAATCTGTTCTGCACCATCTGGAAAGACACTTATTTCTGACTCCTAGAAGATTTCAAATAGTGAGCAGTGCTATAAGAGTTCTCAAAAAAATATTTTAAATGCTTCCATTTAATGCATTATTTTATGAAGTCATATTGTGGGGTAAGAGATATTTTAAGGATGAATGAATCACATCCGATACCACTTAGCTATAAAGCACAAAGGAAAAAGAAACGTCAGGCACCATTGTGGGGTAAGAGATATTTTAAGGATGAATGAATCACATCCAATACCACTTAGCTATAAAGCACAAAGGAAAAAGAAACGTCAGGCACTACTGTTTTTCTTCTGGTTCTCAGAACGAGTTATGGAAATGTGATTTATGTGTATGCTGCTGTAAAATGGAAAGTAAAAAGACCATGGTTAAGCATTCCCCTGGATAAAAAACAAAATGTGTTATTTTGCCACAAAATTACAACTTTTGCAAAATACTAGTCATGGTGAAACATTCAGATCCCCAGAAGAGTATTTCAAGTGCTTTTGCAGCAAATGTTTTTGTCTCCTCTTCCAGCATTTGGAAGAAAGCTTGTCAGGTTAATAGAGTAGAAGGAGGAGTATTTGATACACTTTTCTGATTTTAATATATAAATATAACAGGTTTTTTTTTGTATTGTGACTAGAAAAGTAGTTTATTTAAACCCTAATATTTTAGAAATTCCTTTTGTCTGTAAATCAGCCCATAAAAAAATCCATTTTTCTAAAGCAGTTCTCCAATTTGTATTTTCTCCTCAGCATTTTCCTTTTTTTCAGTTTTAAATAAATGATCATGTATCTGGAGCTCACACTAGGTAACACCTATTCCAGAAACAGTGGAACCACTATCATCAGGTCTATTTTAAGAATTAAGAGCTACTTAAGGATACAAGTGGAAAAGCATTATTTATTTTTCACTATTTATTTCTACTTTTTTAGGGAGAAAAATAATACATGCATGCTAGGTGGGGTTTTAGAAGCTCTCAGAGCTTTATTCTAAGTTCCTTATTTTAAAAGGATAGTTCCCATGGTAACAATTACATCATTTGGCACACATAGTACCTGAGGAAAACAGAGCCATTTAATAAAGAAACACACATTCACCATTGTGTGATGTGAATTGATTTACTTGTTGCCTAATTATGTTTCCTAAAAACAGGAGACTGCAACAGTTTTCAATGTCAGCATGACCACTTGCTTGTCAAAATTATCCTTTCTGCTCCTAGTTCTTTGCAGCTCCAAAACTCCCTCTGCCATTCATTTCTTAGAAGACTGACACTGTTCAACTATTGTTGAAAAAGAACCTACTCTACCTATGCCATTTCTTTCTGCATGCTTATTCTCTTTCTTCTTCTGGTGTTGAATGGCATTGTAAATTTTCTGTATGAAATTAAAATAAAATAAAATAAAATAAAATAAAATAAAATAAAATCAGTTTTCTCCTAGAGATGAATGTTTTTTTAGAGGTATTTGTTTTCAAATGTTTTCCCACATTTAGCTAGCTACTTGAAAAATAATTTGGATTACACTCTTACAAGACTATGCAAAGGACAACTACTTTTTGTGCTCATATCCTCTACATACATTTACAAATACTACACATGCAGTTCAATGAGTTAAACAATAAAGACCTGTAAGCAAGAGTTGATGTTATCCAATATCCAACTTTTCTGATTGGTCAATATTTTTCCTCACTTTTTTTCCCCATTCTGTGTCTTTTCATTTAATTTCTGCCTTGCAGACTGTAATCTCTCCTGAGTACCTGTCTCAATTCTTTCAGTTCTTTGGGATGTTAAAAACCTAATTCTTTCTTCTTTTCCTTACAATTAATCATTATCACTTATTATCTATGCCTAAGCTTGAAGTAATTCTCTTGGCTCCTTCTTAATTCTTGTTGGTTGCTGCATAAGGCTCTGCTTTTTGATAAAACAAGAAAATCCTTCTGTCCTTCTGATTTGTGGTTATTTGAATTCCGTCTTTTTTTTTTTGCTAAATAAAATTAGGAGTATACTAGGACATGCCTGTGCTTGTCAATCTGGAAAAAAAAAACTAGGGTGGATATTTAACTGCCTTAAGCATCAGGAGTTAGGCCAAATTAAAAAAAAAAAAAAAACACCCAAATATTTTTTCTATTTTTAAACTTATCAGGGCATATATTTTCTAAAGAGTTAAACCATGGTGTTGAAACAATAAAATGGACACACAAGCTGCCTGCAAACTCTGTACTCCTGAAAAATGCTGCAACAATTCCACTACTGTCTCTTTAGGATAAGTGCTGTTTAAATTCATTCACTTCCTGGGAAATGATTTTCTGATTCATCAAGGAAAATAGGTACTGTGGGATGCAAAATTAATCAAGAAAAAGGAAATGAGGCTTTTTTTTTTGTTGCTTTCTCTCAAAGAAACCTCTCAGTAATACATCAGACTAAAATGAAGTCAAGTGGCCAAAGATAAGGGGAAGAACAGAACATAGAAGTCAGAAATTGGTTGAGACAGACAACACCATTTTAAGAGAGAGAAGAGCATAATCTTTTGTGGATGACTGAATTTTACTAACATGAATGGTAAGGCGTTCTGTAGAAAATTCTTTTCTCTTTGTCCTGTATATAGGAATTGTAAAAGAAACAGACAAAAATGCCTTTGAATAAAGGTTGTAAGCTCATAGTTTTTCAGGGACCATTGTTACCCTGAACTCTTCAGGTGCATTGAAATTATTTCTTCTCAGTATTAGTTACATAGAGAATTAAGGTGACTCAGTTTTGCAAAATTGCCACCATTTTGGTCAAGCCTGTATATGACTATGTACTCATAAACACATGACCAGATTCATCTTCCTGATGGATCCAACTCCTTTACATCTCCCTTCAGAGTTAGAATAGGCAATGCCTTAGTTTCAAGGGCTTTTATTTTCCTTGACATTTTTGCATAGTTAAAAACACTTGGTATCTTTTTCAGTTTCATAAAGCGGTTTAGAGGAAGCAATTTCCTCATAGCACTCCTCTTTTTGCTTTGTAGTGCCTTGTATTCCCAAGTTCTTCCTTATGACCTTTCATGCTGGAGACAGATTACACCTAAACAGACAACACCTCAGTCTTCAGAGGGGGCTTTCACATCAGAAAAAGACGAAATAAAAGTGGAAACAATGTAGCACTTTCATTACTTTCAAAGGTCTGCAAGTCTCTAGTGCTTTAGCAAAAAAAAAATAAAAAAAGTGATGAAATTCCAGGCCATGCACTTATATGACCTTGGTGAAACTCTTACAAGGAGGAACAGGTTTCATTTGCTGTTTAGAAACATTTAATTAATATATTTTTTATCCCAATATGAATGCTGACTCTCGAAAACTTGACTCTGTTTATGTTTAATTTTTCCTCAGGTTTTAGGCCCAGCAGCCCAAGGACTTTTGTATCTTCTGTGAGAAATTAAAGAGTGAATCTGTGCTGGTGAGATCCTCTCAGTCTGGCTAACATGAGACCCATAAAAGTGGGTCCCTGCAATGGCTGAGTGACTAACAAGCTAATAGGATGCTGGCTCCATGACTACTCTATCACTCTAATTCACCATAAATCTGCCCTGCAGCCAAAATAAGCAATCTGATTCCCATATCTGCACAGAGAAAAAGCATTTTTCCAACCAGATGGCCAAAGAAACAGATTATGTCACTGCTCTGGTACCAAACTGCTTGCTTGTTTTCTTGATTTATATATCATGTAGATCAATTTGCATTACTGCATGAATACTAGTGCTAACAAATGGGATTGTATAGCTTGGGACAAGTGTGACCATCCTTTTGGACAGCAGAAGTGAATTTATTGCACTTAAAATGGCTGTATTTCTGTGAACTGACTAGATCATAACAACTGGATCATAACAACTTCTAAAGATCCCTCCTAAAATTTTCACTTGTGCTTTTCATCCTGAGAGAGGGAGCATCTCCTCTCAGGCCTGGGAGGGCAGCAGTTTCAATTACCATCCTGTAGGCTGCATAGCACTCTTTAACAGGATGATTGGCTGCATTCATCCAAATGTAAGTGAGGCCAGCTAGGAGAGCTCTCAGTAACTCTATACTCCTTAAGCTTCTGTCACCCAACATGATGCTCTGCATACGATGCTATTCAAATAGTAAACTGAACTCATGCTTCAGTTTAAAACAGCTAGAGAAAATCTAAAGTGAAATTCAATGTGCAAAACATTCAATCAAAAACTGAACTGCAATCTCAATTGTGGAGCAATTCCAAGAAAAGGCAAGTCAGTCTGAAAACAAGAATGCAGAGTGATGCAGGCTCAACAATTTACTTTTCTTCTTAATGGATAAATGAAAATTATGTTCTCAGTGCCAGGTACGTTCTACTACAAGCATAATAAAGGCATTGATTCTGATCTAAATTAGAAACACAAGAAAAAGAAAGGAATAAGAGATTTGCCTTTGTAGCAGTGTAGCAGTAATTCACATCAAATTTTATTTGTTGTGTTGTTGCCTTTTTTCATTATTTGTACTACTACTACTACTACTACTACTATTATTATTATTATTATTATTATTATTATTATTATACAGAACACTTTCTTCAACAGTCTTACAAAACAAAAAACAAAACTTCAACATTCTAACAGTAATGTGAAGTACTGAAGAAATACCTGAGACTCCATTGTTACTTTCGTGTTGTGGGACTTGAGCATTTTCCATATCTCTGGTTGGACACACTCTGGCTTCATTTTGGCAGCATGGTGGAATGAGACTTAGATGAACAACAGGCATTCAGCACACACCAAAGAAAAATCTGCATGCAGCGGTGGAGGTGGAGGTGGAGTGAGCTCCATTAGATCTATACAGAGCACATGCCCTGGACAACAGCTCAAAAATCTGTCTGTGCATGCCTGGATAACTATCTCCAGTGAAAACCTGTTTGGGCTGCATCTGCTAATGGGGTTCTCTACAGACCTCTGATTTTGCATGCATGCAAAATTAGAGGCCTGTAGAGAATCCCTTTCTATAGGTTTGGTAGATATTAGTGGAGAAGATACATTCACATCTAATTATACTTTTTTTTTAGCTTAAGTTCTTTCTTAAACTAAAATAATCCTAACCACATTAACTGTTTTTTGAATATTTTTTTTCAACATCAAGAGCCTGATTCCTTATGTTTTGTTTCTGATATGACCTTTCAGAAAGGTGAATTCAACTGAACAGTATGAATGTCTCATTTTACTTATCATAAAAGCAACATAAATCATCCACATAAAGTAGTTTTGACAGAAAAGCATAGAGAATAAAACAAAAGCATAGACAAATATTTATTTGCATTATTTAATGGACTTGCTTTGGCCGTGATCTCTGTTCTTTCTTATTTGCTCTCCATGTTCATTTGAACAACAAGATTTTATTGGAACAAATGCTCACAGAAAATGAAGTTAAAAGTCATGAGTACTTGCAGAAGCCAAACATTTAATTCAGACAAAAATTATCATTATGGAAATGCTTTCTCAGTTTGTGAGAGATCACAGTAAATCACGCAGAACAGCTCCACAAAACAAGGCAATATATAGGACTGATTTGAAATCACAAATTTGAAAGGATAAATACATTTAAAAGGATGCACAGGCAAAGACATAAATTGTCTGATAGAAAGCATAAAAAAGCAGAACTAACATTCATAACATTGCATGGAATTCATAGAAGAGAATTAAGATTTGTTAAAAAAAATTCTGCTTAACATAAATTTTAAAACGAAAACCATGTTTTAAAATGTTTTTTTTTCTGTACACCTTAAAATGTTTTATTTCCACTCATTTCACCACAAGATGTGAAAACTCTAAGCTGAGTTCTCAGCTCAAAGTTTTCTGTTCCTAGCTGATGTATTCCAGACAGGAGAATATATTTTGATTTTGGAATGAAAAAAATATTTATGGTCAGTATTCCTTAGTAAGTTTGGTATTTTTGTCAGGGGAGCAACAAAAACAAGCAAGTAAAGCCACCAAAACAAAAAAATGCAAACCAAATAGTCAGAAGTAACTGTAATGAGAAGAATGTCCTTCAAACTGCTATCTTGCTTTCTTTCTCAGTATTTTTGTAAGCAGAAAAAGCTTATTTCTTGTCAAGTTTTCCCGTTGAGTAGGAGAGCTGATGAGTATTGATTCAGTTCACAAATATAGGTTTGTGGTGCTTAAAAATTAAACTTTGTCATTTAGTACAATCCAATTCTGTGATATATTTTTTTATAAATTTTTTTCAGAGTAAATTATTTTCTATGAAGTTATCTTGACAATATCTAAACATTTCACCTTAGCAAGAAAGGAATAATAGCAGTATCAGTAAAAGGAAACTAGTGTATTTTGATAGTTTTATGTTTCCTGTAAAACATCTTTTTACAGCTCTTTTCAAGGTCTCTTTATACTGTAAATTCTCCAAATAATTCTTATGTGGGTTTTATTTCATTTTATTTCTGTCAGCTCAGGACCTCCACAGAAAAGCTGACACAGACCATGTACACAGAATTTATACCCATGAAAATGACGGAAACAAATTGCAATTGATTATGCCTGATCTCTGAAAGGAACTAATTCCCCTCTTTAAGGGTAGTTGAAAGTATTCTGAGCTGACCAGGTGACTGACTCATATATAAACATGAGTTGGCTAGCTAACCAAATATCTGCATAAAAGAAGTGTCTGTAACTCAGACTTTGTTTTTGTTGTTGCTACTTCTTTTTATTTTAAGCAAGAAATAAATTCATTTAGCCATGTTTCTGTTGTCATGTAACATATCCTATTTTATACCAGTGAAAATTCTGAAGATCATGCAATCTATAGACAACATGTGCATTAAGTAATTTAACATTGCAAGCAGCAGGAAATTTAATATTGTAAGCAGGAGAAATGATCTTTCTGACTTGATTAGAGTGGAAGTGAAATGTGTGAGATTTAACTTTATGCTTTCTATCCACTCAGGAGTTTGGTTTTGAGATGTGATTTTTTTTTTTTAATGGTAGTATTTGTTGAAATGACATCGGATTTGCTAGATGTTCCAATGATTTGATGTGTTTATAGTTCTCATCTCTTGTTGAGCACCTGCAGGCAGCATGTAATTGGAACACACATTTTGATCTTTAGGACTTTTCCTATATCTCAAGATTGGATTATCTGTTTATTTGCTATTGATGTATTTAGCTTTTAAGGATTTTATTTTTCCTTTTCTTTTGGTGATTTGCTGTTAACTCATGAAGACTTTATAGTTACAACAGCCAGACTCCTGCAATTCAGACTCGAAGAGTCTGAAACAGGGCACAGTCACTCAGCAGAAATCCACGTTTAAAAAGTGGTGTTCTAGGAGCAGCAATTATCTTTGCATGATTACCTCCTAACCTGCTAAATGGCTAGTTCAGATCTCCTGCTGTCAGTAAACAACCAGGGGCTGATTAACAGTCTTCTTATCATTCCAAATCCCTTTGATGTATGCTGTGCTACTTTTGACCTCCTTTTTTCAATGCTATGTGTGTTTCTGGAGTAGGTTACCAATTTCAGTAGTGGAAAGAAGAGAGTAATTCAGTGTGCCTGACCTAAAATGGAATTTCCCAATTGAATACGAAAGACTCACTGTCTTACCTGATGTCATTTTTAAAACCCTTTTCCAACCTCCACAATATACTTGTGAATAATACGTGAATCCCTAAACCTACTTTTATTTCCTTTTTCCTTTAAGCCATGTGAATATTTATAACAAAGCACACACTGACACTATTACAAGTAGAAAACAGGTGCAAACTATCCATAACCCTGGAAATGGAATAAGGTTTTTCATGTTGCTTAAATAGTACCTTACCTCTTATTTCTAAGACAATTGCATTGCAAAGCTTATATGATTCTAGTTCAATTTGTTTCCTGCCTAGATGATTATGGGATGTGTAGGTTGTCTCTTATGAAGTAAATGAAAATTATCAATTAAGTTTGCGTTATTCACCAAAGGCCTTATAGGCTGTATAACTTCTGGTTAGTAACATAGTTTCTGTACCAATAACCTACATGGAATTTTTTCTCCCTTTTCTCCAGTCTTCTGCACCTCTTGGTCTGATAATAGCCTTCAGTTCAGTGAGAACTTGATAAAAAATTAAGTTGCTGTTGACAACTATTGAGACAAGAAGTTAGCAGCAGAGTTAAATAACAATTGTGTAAGAATATCCAGAGCAATTGGAATGAGGAAAGCAAAAGCACATTTTCTGAAGTTCTTCAATGGCTTATGCACACCTCAAGGACAGCTTATAAATAATAAACTTTATTGATTTTATGTGAAACAGAGGTATTCTGGCACTTCTTCATCTGAAAAAGCTTTAAGCTCTTTAAAAGAACACATCTTTACTGCCACTTTTTATTCAGAGTCCTGCTCTGTTTCATCTGATGCTTTGAAGTGATCCTAAGGACATAAGAAATGGTGGGTGAGGCTGGCCCAGCTTCATCCAGCCCAGGAGATGTTATACAGGAGAAGCATGAAAATCTAGCCATTTCTGAAGTCCATTCTCCTTGCATTCTCCCAGCATGCCACAGTGAGAGATGTTGGAAAGAACTTCTTTGCCCAGTACTTTCAATAGTCACTTGAAAATCTGAAGGCATGGGAAGCATGGTGGCAGCTGTATAGAGTGCCTTACATCTGAAATGAGGAAAACATGAAGAAAGAAGATACCTTCTATTACTTCTGTTACACTGGAAGGGAAAACGTGAGATTTCCTGAGTAGAAAGCAAAAGAATGACTCCCAGAACTCCAGCCCACAGCCACAGGCTGCAGCTCTATTCCCACAGCAGTGCATGTCAGTGCCATCTCATACCATTATACCATGAGGCCTGCGTCTAACTCTTTGTGCTGTTAAAGGGAATTTTAATCAGGTTAAAATGAGGTTCTTATCTACCAAACAATGAAGATAGAATAAAGAATACTTAAAAAAATAAAGCAAATTACATGCAATTAAGAACCAGAATGAAACAACTTGGTGATTGTCCTTTTTCTGACATGGTAATAACATTAATAACTGGAACAAAATCGTGTGCAGGAGACAAAGTTCTTCACAGTGTGGTAAAAATTCTGGTATGAGTTGAGAATCTCCATGGGTTTGAAAGAAGGGCACATTTTTTAGTTTGCTTTCTTTGACATAAACACAGAGTAACATTAGGAGGGAAAAATTAAAAAAAGGGAAAACTAAGGTGGAGGAGAAGGAGGATCAGTCCCAAAGGAGACATAAATATACCTTTTGGAATAAAATACTACATTGCATACTATTCATTGAGACATAATCAAAGTATAGCTTGATAGTCAATAGTATAATTCCTTATAGACAATATCCTTGGTTATATAGCCAGACAATTTAGCAGTTAACTTCTGCTTAGATCGAACACAAATTTTGCAAAATTCTTTTTCATGTCCTTCATTGAAAACTTTTCTTTATCCATTTCTTACTCTGTGAGTCTCTAAATAATCCATAACTTTCTTCATCTTCTCAGTAAGAAATCTAAGCTATAAATTCCGCATTACAGATTAGATGAATTTGTTCCTAAATTTCTCTCTTTCTTCAAGTGAGTTAAATTCTCTTCTTTCTATGTTTCTATGGATAATCTATCTAATGTGGTTTTTCCAACTGTTACTCAGTCTTCATTTTATATTGTCACTTGCCTCTTGACTTGGAGGGGGAAATTACTTTCCAGTAGACTGAAATTTGTATTGTTCTCTCTGTAGGAAAAAAAGTAATGATTCTTTAGAGCTTGCAATAATATGTTTCGGCTCCAAAGCACAAAACAGTGCAATGAGTCAATGAGTCAATAAGAGTTTTTCAGACAAAGAAGCATATAAATGGCTATTAGATCATATTGGTGGAATAACAGTTCTTCTAAGTGGATGTATCCTCTGCTGCAGATAAGATGCCAAAGAAAGTCTTTGAAGCTAAATTGTCATAACAAAACCTCAGAATCCTTCTTCATTTCTGATAACTATTACCATGATCCATATTTAACCTGAATATTTGAAAATTAAACTTTGAAACAGAACTTCAGGTGAACACTAATTTTTCACTCACTATAGGATTTTGTTTAGAACTACATAAAGTCAGAAAAAACTTGGAACTCTGAGTTGACAGAAAACAGAAATGCCATTACCTCTTGTCTGCTAGTTGCAACTGAGGTATATTGATAGGGTGGTTTACTGTAAAAAGTAGGTCATCAATACACGGGTGTAGTTAGAAAATTAAGGTTCAGGGACAGATATTGACAGATTGAGAAGGAATAGTAGAGGCTAGAAAGAAAAATAAGTGTTTACAGAAAAATGAGTAGAGATGAATCCTAAGAAAGATGCTACAGGTTTTTAAAAGAGACTAAGAAAGAACCTTGTTCCCAAATGTAAACAAAACCCCAAGTGTAGATATTGCTATTAGATTAGGATTAGGATTTCCTAGATGATTGATTAATAAACTCTGCAAATATTACTTTATTTCCTGACAAAAACACGAACTGCAAAGAGATGTCTTACAACAGCAGGGTTTTTTTGTGCCATAAACCCAAACCAAACCAAAGCAGACTCATACTATAACAACCTTCTTCTCCTGGCAAATATGTGCATTATGTTTCCAAAGCCTCTCTGTTTTCTCTGCATATAGGATAAAAAGGCTGACAAATTCTGATAAATCTATTCTGAGTGCCTAAGACGTAAAACATAAGCTTATGGCAAAGAAAAAAAAAAAGGTTAAAAAAAAAGGGAAAATAAAAGATCATTTTCTCCCCTCTATAAATCAGAGGAACAAGAAGAAGACAGGAAGGAAGAAACCTGAGTGGAAGAAGAAATTAAGAATATGAGATAAGAGATCAGAATGTGAATGACACACATCAACATTCTGGAGTTAATAACTCAGGACACTCTTATGTGGTCTGTATGTCTATGTTATGTATTCTCTCCTGTGATGCTCCATGTATGCAGCTGAGCTAAAACATGTCATGACTGGAGGATTGCTTTGATACTCATGCAGAAAGCGAACTCTCCATTCCTTCCATTGCAACTTGCCACTTTTACTTTTTGGCCAAAAACAGCCTAAAAGACTGCTTATTACTGTCTCAAATAGTTGCTGACAGATTATATGTTTTACTGAGCTTGCATTTTTTTTTCTATAAACATCTGGGAGAGGAAAACATTTCTAGATAGTTATGAAGCCCCTTCTTGATGTTTTTGTTCTTTTTCTATAAAGTGTTGACTTAATTGACTACTGAGGATGACATAATCCTGGTAGATCCACACTGAATGCAATTAACCTGAGTATGGCACAAACTGCCTTGTCTTGCTGTTGATTCTAATTCTAAAAACAGAACCACTTTGGCATGATTTTCAAAAGTGACCTCTATGTTTCAGTTATCTGTGCATGTTTAGCTGGGGACAAGGCATTAGGCTTATCTTTCATTTTCTGAATATCCTTTTAATTCTGAACATCAAATCCTTTAAAGTTTCTCTTGTTGGATACTCAGATTTGCCAGGTGTTTTTGTAAACTGTGGCCCTACTCTCAGTAGATATTCTCTAAGTCCAAGTTATCATCACTCCTTCTAGCTTTGTGTTCACAAAATAAAATTGCTATGACCTAGTTCTCACAAATGTGGCACTTGAGATTTACACCCTCTGTAGAAACTGTCTTTATACAAAAGAATAGCACATCCAAGATAGATATTTCTGTTAGGGAACTTTTGTGACTTGCAATAATTGGGGGAGGGTTATAAGATTTAGCTGTTTGTTATTATATTTTTGTTATTTTGTTAATATTTCTTATTTTGTTGTCTATTACTTTTATTTTCTTATTTTGTTATCTATTACTTCTATTTAAAAAAGACAAAGTCAGAGTGATTACAAGGTAAAATACTGCTTGACTCATCCTCTGCAGTAATATCATTAGGGACTGAAATGCCAGCTTTAACACAGAAATCTTCATTGCCTTCTGACACTGAGCCACACTACACCTGCCAGTCTCCCAATAGTCAGTTTTCTTGCTTCTTTTTTTAAAACTAAGCTGAAGCATCTAATTAAGTTTAAAATAGAATGGCTCTGGGAAGAACTCTTCCAAAAACTGCAGTAGAGATAGCAGCTCATCTTCACTGGGGGCTAAGAATCACAATACCACGTTCTTTCATGAAATCATGAGAGTTTTATGTGAGCAAAAGTGAGACTTTTGCAAAGTCAGCCAGCACAAAGAAGCCATACAACTAAAGAAAAGAATATGGTATACATACTGAGGAGAAATTAACTTTGGGGGAGAATGAGTGACAGGTAAAATGTAAATGGATGTATGAACAGTATTTGTGCTGTCATAGAGTTCCTAGGCTTGGTTTGGCAACTACATGGTTAAAGGGAGAAGAAAAATGATTTAATAGGGTTCAGCACCATTTTCTGGAAGTTTCAGCTTGACTTAGTGGCAAAATCTCCACTGTAGTTATCACAGTCAATGTAAAATTCTAGGCCTTTTTTCCAAAGAAGCCTTCTCCATGAGAAAATGTTAGGGCCCAGAGGCAGAAGCTGAGATGAGGAACTGTTGATTGAGCTTGTGCATGAACTACAAAAATCAGTTTCAACTGCATCCAAAAGGTCTGATCCTCAGTGCCTGCAGAACTGTTTGAATTTATTAACTTCAGTCAGCAGCTCACTGAGGATGAGATTGTGATTTTGTGACCCAGGCCAAAGCCAATGAATAGTATGTCTGAAAACTATAGTAGAAGAAAGCCCTAGTAATGCAAATCCCTTTCCTTCAACTCCGTCTTATATCTAGTGAAAGAAAATAGTAATTTATTGTGTTATATATTGTTTTATTTACACTTTCTTGACTGTATTAGCTAGATAGAATAAAATCACTTTTATTTCTAATAGGCTAATATTTGATTTTCATAAAACAAAGATTTTATAGCACACAGAGTACTTTTAAAGCACCCTACAAAAAGAGAATACTTAATCCCAAAATACCTGTCTATTCAAGTGTTGATTTTGTTGAAACTACAACAGGGTTATGCTCCCTGGAATTTTTTATTTTCATTATTATTTTTTTTTCCATAGCCAGAAACATTGAAAAAAATCAACAGGTGCTTAGAAAATCCTTGAGAGTTAAAAACAATTCACTTCCTTTTTGCAATAGGCCTAGACAAGAAACCTTTTTTCCCCTGAAATTTAACCTGGTATAGAGAAAAAGTACCTAGCAGTAAGAAGAGGAAGCATAACCAAATACCAGTTATCCAATTCCTCCCTTTAAGTTTGGATTTTTGTATTAATATAAGATATATGTAGTGCTTGATATTTCTTCACGAAGATAGCATCTCTAAGTGTATAGAAAAAATATCTAGCAGTTACAAGGTCTGTTGGGTATAGAGGAAATGTTCATTGGCAAAGTTGCAATCTCTTGCTTTGGTTCCTCAGGTAGCTTTATTAAAAACTAAAGTGTCCTCCTTTTCTACTCCATAACTGTATCAATGATCAAGCATTGTTCAGAGAATGTAGAGGAAAGATAAGTATAGACTTTGGAGAAAATGTCAAGAAATGATCTTATTAAATCTTAGTTTTGCAGGTATCTTATTAAATCATAGTTTTCCAGGGTGGTACCAACAATAAACAGAAAGCAGGGTGGGGAAATGGTGTTTGTCATATTTAGAAACTATCAAGATAAAATCTGCTTTGACAACAAAAGGCCTACTTATTTTCTTTGCAGAGCTATACTTGTAAAAGAGATAAAAAGTGCAATTTTAAATTATATTTCCAAGACAGACATATTCAAGAATCTTTACGGGAAGGAGATCCCCTAACACCTGATAGCCTGTTAAAAATCTGTAAAATCTCTATTAAAAAGACTGTCATCTTGCCTGTGTAATATAAATATCATCTTGGTAGGAAATAGTAATTTATTTTTTAAGTGCTTTCCAGAAAAAAATTAAAAATTTAAGCATGGAGTATTGTAAGGCTAAGGGGAAAAGCCCCCAGTGCAATAACTACTATGTTCTTAACACCTAATTTAGAGACTGGAGTGCAGGATAGATGCAGCTGTCCAACATTATTTCAGACTGTGTGGCTTTGACATTCATATTTCAAGTTTAAAACTTAAATTATTGTAAGTAAATTATTACCCACATAGAGAAAATAATTTCCTTTATGTCTTTCCCAAATACTCTCTCCTTAGAATCCTTTCTCCCTGCTGGCTACAGATTTGTGATTAGCTCTTTCTCTTGTGTTGGCAATTGACAGTGGTGAAAGCAACATTTCCAGTGCCAATATCTCCTTCTTTCACTGTTTTCCCTTCTTTTTTCTTCATAAGGGAGGACTGGGAAATGAGCTGAAGAGAGAATAATATATATAACATAACAACAGAATGTTCTGTTTTCCTTACATCTACTCATGACTTACAGCAATATTATAGACTTCTCTTCTTATGGTAGGATGTTTTTTTAATAATTCTGCTCCCCAGAGAGAAGTATTATAAGTGATATTTTTCCCCATATTTGTGCCTAGACATAAAAGTAAATTCTAGGGGTATGTTTAGCAAATGTACTACCAGAACACTATTAATAACGAATGTTGGGTGTTTAGAGGGAAAAAAGGCATGGTAACTACTCCCAGAGGCTGCTATTAAGATTTTCTTTAACAAAGCATCTCACCTGGAGAGCTTTCAAATGAATTCCTAAAACTAGCAATCTTTCCCTGGCAATTTCTCTTGTAGGAAATACAGGCATTGTATAACACCAAAAAGGTAAACCTTTTAAAGTTCTGTTTGTTATTATTCTCTGCGCCATTCTCCTTTTAGTTTCTACAAGTTTTCTGGAAATTACTTCCTGTGTGGGAGATGCCCCTCACACCAGTGTGCTATCAATGTTTACGCCCCTGGAGCACTGCACTTCATGATGATCCAGCTCAGATCAGCCAGGTGCTGCCCTAGATAGCAGTGTTTCCCTGTGGGCACACCCTGGTTTGTAATGCAGGCATGCAACCTACTTTAAAAATTCCCACCCACATACACAGAAACACTTATGGAGTTAGCCTTTTCCTTGCTGAAAGCAAGACTTTTAGGAAACACCCTCACTGGAGTATTCACATTTCTACTTGATAAGCAAATCAGTAACAGGAGAGCCTGTAATTTGGTTTTGCATGACCTAGCTCTCAGATTTACATCCAGTAATGTTTTTGTTTTGTTTATGCTTGGGTTTTGAGAGGTTTGTTCACTATACAGTAACTATTCTAAGATTCTATTTATTAAGCAAACCTCTGCCTCATTGGAATATTCCTCTTTATAAACTTTCCAAAAGGCAATGCAGTTTAACCAATGTAGAAATATGTAGTCAGTTATGGATCATTTATAAATAAGTGGTATGATATGATGGGTTAACCCTGGCTGGATTCCAGGTGCCCACCAGAGCCATTCCATCAGTCCCCTCCTCAGCCTGACAGGTGAGAAAAAATCCAAGAGGCTCATAGGATAAGAATAGGGACAGATCTTTCGCTCACCAATTAACGTCATTTGCAAGACAGACTACACTTGGGGATATCAGTTTAATTTAATACAAATCAAGTCAGAGTAAGATAATGAGAAATAAATTTTGAAAAAAAACAAATTTCCCTCCAATCCTCCCTTTCTCCCACGATCAACTTCACTTCTAATTTTCTCTACTTCCTCAGTGGTGCTGGGGTGCAGAGAATGAGAGTTGTGGTGAGTCCATCATATGTTGTCTCTGCTGCTCCTTCCTCCTCAGGGAGAGGACTCGCACTCTTTGCCTGCTCCAGTGTGGGGTCTGTCCCACATGAGACTGTCCTCAGCAACTTCTCCCCTATGAGTCCTTCCCACAGGCTGCAGTTCCCCACAAGGATCATCTGCACGGTCACAAATCCTGCCCGCAAACCTGCTCCAGCATGGGCTTTTCTCTTCCTGGGGCCAGAGCTCCTGCCAGGAGCCTGCTTCAGCACAGGCTTCCCACAGGGGTACAGCCTCCATTAGGCACATCCACCTGTTCCAGTGTGAGGTTATACATGGGCTGCAGGTGTATCTCTGCTCAAACAGACTTCCATGGGCTGCAGGAAGACAGCAGGAGCTGCAGGGAAATGTGCTGCATTTGCTTGCAGCACCTCCTGACGCTGGTGTCTGCAGTGATTTCTCTCACATATTCTCACTCCTCGTTTTAGCTGCAGTTGTGCAGTCATTTTCCTCCTTAAATATGTTCTATCCCAGAGGCATTACCACTGTCTCAGATGGGTCCAGACTCAGTCACAGTGGATCTGCCTTGGAACTGGGTTGCATGGGCTCTGTTAGACACAGGGGAAGCTTCTGGCAGATTCTCACAGAAGCCACTCCTGTAGCCCCCCATGTTTCCAAAATCTTGTTATGCAAACCCAATACATATGACTAGGAAAATGTTTAAAGGTCGCATATAGAGCAGAACACAGAACCCTCTTCCTGAAGTTTAATTTAGAAAAATTAGCATAAGAAAACAAACAAAAAACCAAAACAAAACAAAAAAGAAATAAACAAAAACAAACCCAGAAAAAATAAAAACAAACACAAAGCACACAACAGCCATACAAATGGCTAAAGGAGACTTTGATCCTAGATTGCAGAGTATGTCATCAACCAAAACAGTAACAGTAACGTGATTCCTGTTCTACATGTTATTAAAAATGCTTTAAAACTTCTTACAGAAATCTGTGGGAATTGTTGAACCTGAAATTAGGTTTCAGGATAAAATTCAAACTTAACCTCAGCTGACAGTAAGGAAAAGGCCTGAAAAAAGGCAGTAGCTTAAGCAGGACATAGGCAGTACATAGGCATTAAATGCTTCTGACCTCTCTACAAAGCAGTGAATTTCCCTCTGCATCATTAATCCTATATAATCCAAATCTCTGTAACAATGCCAATTTTATTGTTTTGATCATTTTCTTGGCAGCGGTGTTAGAACTGGTTAGCTACAAATTACCCTGACTGAGCCTCCAAACATGAATATGTTTATGAACTATAAATTATGTTCAAAGACATGTCACTCCTGCCTTCTCAGAACTATACAAAGTTCATTAAACTGTACATAATATAGTGTTAATGCAATTTCCTTTGATGTCAATAGAGAAAATCACTGGGCATGTGCTTGTTGCACTGGTAGGGTATTTTGATGAGCTGGGAGCACCAAATGACTGCTGTAGTGCTAGAATGTATTTACATGAATTCCAGAGCAAATCAGTAAGAAAAATAGCATGTCGTGTAAGTTCTGAGTTAAAAAATGTCCATATTTGGTGTAGTTAGGTTTAACTACTAAGTTTAATCCTGGAGAAAAATGAAGGACAGTGGGGATCCAGTGGGAAAGTCATGCCATCTTAGTCTGATGTGCTCATTACTGCCTTTATGGACCGTGGATAAAAAAAAAAAATAAAGCTAAGCATTTCAGTTTCAATTTAATCTAATCAGTTTTGGACATTTTCTTTAGAATGCGGTAATGTTTGCCACAGATAAGCATGTTTCTTTCCATTGGAGCAGCTTTATAATGTTTGCCACAGATAAGCATGTTTCTTTCCATTGGAGCAGCTTTCTGCAGATGTGTACACCCAGTATCGTAGACCTTTACCAGTGAGATTCCCAATGCTCCTGTTGGCAAAAGTAGAGAAGCCTTTAGTCAGCTGACTTATGTGGCAGATTCTGACCGGTAGCTCTCAGCCTGTGAGGAGACAACCTCTGGAGCAGGATGCTCTGAGTTGTTCTGGTAGAGCCAGGAATTGAGCCACTACCTGTGCTGGTGCTGGCACATCCATTGTTATGGAATTTGAGGCTGTGTATATGTTGATTTAAATAATAATTTAAGGTCATAGTCAATTGGTAACTGTGCTCATCAACACTACCTGAAGGCTGTATCAAGCCACATGGATCTCTTATTTAGAAAACATAGGTGGAGAGGACAAGATGCTTATGCTTGAAAATAAGTTGTTAGAAACCAGATTCCATTTATAAAAAATAGTTTATAGAGAAGTATTTTTTTCTCAGTCATCTCTACGATTTTTTTTTTCTCAAATACTGATCTACAAAGAACAGAAAATATTATGTCCTTTTCCTTCTTTGTTTGCGTACTCTTATGATAGAAATATATCTATTGCAATATGAAGTTTCTTGACATATTCTTGTATATGGGGTTTCAGATCTTGTCTAGGAGAAGAAGATGATTTAGGAATTATGCTAATTATATTTTATTGTATTTGACTACATTGATTCAAGACAATTTGCATGGTTTCCCAAGGGCAAATATGCCTCACCAACCCAGTGATCTTCTAGAGTGGAGTGAATACTTCAGTGTATAAGGGAAGAGCTCCATGTCATCTGTCTGTAAGTTCTTTGACAGGGGTTCTGCAACATATAAACTGGAGAGAGAGGAATTTTATGGGCAGAGAGTTTGGTGGATGAAGAATTTGTTGAAAAGTTGCATCCAGAATGCAGTGGTTAATTGCTCAATGTCCCAATAGACATCAATGATGATTTTGTTCCATGGGGTCTGCACTGAAATTAGTAGTGTCTGATTTCTTCAAGGACATGTGGGATCAAGTGCACTCCCACCAAGTTTCCTGATGACACCACCCACCTGTGGTGGGCAGATGACATATCTGAAGGACAGGCTGTCATCCAGGGGGACCTGGAAAAACTCAAATATTGGGCCCATGTGAAACTCATGAAGTTGAGAAAGACCAAGTGTAAGGTGCTGCACCTGGACTGGAGTAATCTCAGGTATCCACACAGGCTGGGGAACGGACAGATTGAGAGCAGCCCTGCCAAGAAGGACTTGGGGATGCTGCTGGATGAGCAGCTGGACATGACCTGGCACTGTGCTTGCAGCCCAAACAGGAAAAACAAACATGTTCTTGGCTGCATCCAAAGAAATGTGGCCAGAAGGGCCAGGGAGGGTTTTCTGCCCTCTGCTCCTCTCTGGTGAGACCCCCACCTGTAGTGATACATCCACCTTTGGGAGCCTCAGAACAGCAAGGAAATCGACCTATTAGAGCAAGTCCAGAGGAGAGCCACCAAGATGATCAGAAGGCTAGAGCAACTCTCCTATGAAGTCAGGCTGAGACAATTGCATCTGTTCAACCTGGAGAAGAGAAGGCTCTGGGGAGACCTCATTGAGACCTTTCAGTGCTTCCACAGGACTTACAAGAATGATGGGGAACAGACTTTTTAGCAGTGCCTCTTTCAGAGGGACACATAATTTTTTTTAAACTAGAAGAGGGTAAATTAAGCCTGGATATGAGGAAGAAATATTTTACACTGAAGGTGATGAAATGCTGGGATAGGTTGTACAGAGAGGTGGTAGATGCCCTAAGCCTGGAAATATTCAAGGTCAGTCTGGGTGGGATTCTAAGTAACCTGATCTAGTTGAAGATATCCCTGCTTATTGCAGGGAGCTGGAATAGGTGGCCTTTTAAGGTCTCTACCAACCCAAAATATTCCATGATTATCCAGAAAAAATTCCACATACTATTAGCTGGCATTTGATGATTAACAGGGCTGTCAGATGGTTCCTCCATTACACAGAGAAAGCACACTTAGAGACTGTAGCAGCCTCAGGTCCTTGAATTCAATCCCCTCCCTTTTAAATGCCAAGGTTTTTCTCCCATCCCTAACTTTTATTTTACATAAATAAGTTTCCAACAAAACTGTTTCTGACTAAGTTAGGTGAAATCTCTGAGCTTTTCAACACAGACCCCAGATGTTGAAACCTATTAGATCTGTGTTCCATTACCACCTTTGAGTTTCACTTGTCTAGAAGGCTGCTAGAAGAATTTAATTATATTTTTAACACAGTTTTCTTCTTTACATGAACACTCTGTTCTTAGCAATTGGAAAGGATTTCTGTAATCTAAAAATTCTTCTATGATTGTAAAAAAAAGCTATTTATTTGATGCCTTTGTATGTCCTTCTAGCTACCATCTGCCTGTGTATTGTTTTATTTCCAAAACAAATGATAAACAGATGATATTGTTCCTTCTGCAGTGTTTATTTACATAGGTGGGTCTTGCATTATAAAACTAAATGCTGTAAGCATCCTGCAATGCACACACAGCTTGGTGGTCGCTGCCAAGTCAGACTATAATCCTTCCAAAGAAATTTAAGTTAAAATAAAATAAAACATTTAACAGATGATTTTAAATACCATGTTTCCTGAATGCTTTAATGTTTCACAGCAGGTCTCAGTACTATAAAAGAGTGTACAAATTTGTTATTTGCACATGCAAATATGCATAATCAGATATTGATGTTAGGAGGACCACAAAGACACTTTTAATGGATATTTATGGTATGGTGTCTGAAATTATATTGATATACAGCTACTTCACATTTAGATTCCAACCTAGCTATGCAAAAATCTATCATCTGCTTGATCAAGTTCCCTACATCTTGGCCTTGGATACATATAAACATGGCCTATCTTACTCAACCAACTTCTAGAACAGGTTAATAAAGGGTAAACACAGTGGATAGAACTTTGGGTCTATAACTTCATCTCTGTTAATGAAATGCAAGGAAAGGAAATAGATAGCAGGTAATATTGAGATTTCTTAATTTCTTCTTTCTGTCCCTGAAAACAACACAGCTGTGAAATTGTGTGTACAAATTGATTTTATAAATCTAGATACCATGTGGACTATGTCATCCAGAGCTGCAGCAAAGTATTCTATAGCATAGAGTTTATCATATTATATAGCAATCAGTGTATTTATACAAAATGTCTAAAGGTATGTACACTTAGACTGGGAAATTTGTACTGAATTGCTCTGATCATGAGTGTAAACAAATAATCTTTTTGGAGGGAAATCCATATTTGTTGAAGAAAGGAGCAGTGTTAGCACATTAGGAATTTCTGTGCTACTGGAATATTAATGGTGGGACTTTTTTATTACACTGTGCTATACAGCCATACACTGCAATTAAAACTACAACACTGAACAACATGATTACAAAATTTGACATATATCAAATACGTGTATTATTTTGGGTTTTGGTTCTATTTAAGATAAAAATTTTTTTTTAATTTTATTTGTTCCCAGATTTTAAATACTGCTTAAATGGAACCCTTGCAATAATACTTGTACCAACTCCAGTTCTCTTCCAGCTTTTGTAATTCCCTGCCCTTAATTTCAATACTGCCAAACATTTTCAATTGTCTACCTCTGCTGACTTTCAAATAATCACAATATACCTTTTTGAACATTTCATATAAACACTTATCAGTTTTTTGCCTGCTTATTTACAGTCTGCCCATAATATTGTAAATTGTGGGCTTACAGTCTTTTCACATTTCAAAGTGCAATTTCAGCTCCATCATAAGATAGTTCAGTCTCAATTTACCAATTCCTTATGTTTCGCTATCAACAAATGGTTGAAAAACAATCAATTCAATTCCATAAACAATATCATATTCTCCACATCTCCTTTACATAGGCATACACACAAACACACACATTGTTTATGACAATAACTTTTGGTCTATTTCCTTCCAGAAGCTAATAAGAAAAAATTTACAAACTTGGTAATTGTGATAAAAATTATTCCCATTGTAACAGCACTCCATCTGATATGGACCATCAAGTCTCGAGATAGCGTGGCCACCATTTTTAGCATTCAAGTTCCTCTAGTGATAGGACACTTTGGTACTCAGGAATTTTCTCAAATATACAGTAGTGTAATGCCGCTGTAAAATGTCTGATCTTTAGTATTCCATTCTGAAAATATTAACATTTTTATTAAATAATGATGCGATACCTAGTTAAATAATTTCTTCACTCCACTACACATCCGCTATCTAACCAAAATACATGGGAATACTAACCCACAACCATGAAAATCAATAAAGTAGAAACACTAACCAGCCTTATCTTTTTAATACCAGATCTGTGTATTCACTCTTATCTTGTCACACAAATGGTAGTGAGGGTTTGAAGCAAGTTGTATTTTTTTGTTAATATTATTATTATTTTGTTATTATTTTTTCTTCTCCTGAAATATTAATGGACAGTGTATTCCTTGGTCATTCATAAATAGCACTGCTTCATTTTCTGCAGAGAAGGACCTGGGATTCCTGGGGGAATACAAGTCAACCATAACCCAGCAATGCACCCTTGTATCCAAGAAGCCCAAAGATATCCTGGGCTGCATTAGGAAGAGCATTGACAGCAGATCAAGAGAGGTGATCCTGTGACTTCACTCAGATCTTTGTGAGGAAGGAAAAAAGGAAGGAACTACTGGAAATGGTCCAAAGGGGGACCACAAATACAACTAGTGGACTGGAGCATGACTCTAATGAGACTAAAGGAGCAGAGCAGGATTAGCCTGAAGAAGAGAAGTCTGAGAGGGAATCTTATCAATGCAAACAAAAATCTTAAAAGAGGATCAAGAGGAGGAGGCTTGAGTTCTTTTCAAAGGTTCTCAATGAGTGACAGGACAAGGGGAAACAGGATCAATTGGAAACACAGGAAGTTCCATTTGAATTTGGGAAAAAAAATTTTACTGAGTGTGACACAGCACTCAAACATGATGCCCAGAGAGATCATCCTTGTCTAGAGATATTTAAAACCTGCTTGAATGTGGTCCTGTGACATTTGCTCTAAGGTGAACCTGCTTTAGCAGGAGGATTGGACTAGATGGTCTGTTCCAGAGGTCTCGCCAATCTGTCAGTGATTCTGTGATTTTGTTATTCTCTAATTCTGTGATTCATGTGAAGCACAACAACATACTGTTAAAAAGTTACTGCCCCTGAGATGGCCTATTTTCAGCAGCAAATTAAGAGAATATAGCTTATGGCTTCTATTAAGCCTGTCAATAGTTAAAGCTCAAGCATCAAAATGAAAGACACTTCATAATAGTAGAATCAATGGCAATAACCTCATTGACATAAGTGATGTCAGGTTTTCAACCACTATGACATGGAAAATGGCTTTCATTAAAACTACCATAATTATAAGGCTGTTGATGATGCCAAGTCTTAAATTCTTTATTCAGTTGGGTTGAAATCTGAAGTAATGACCTAATAAGACTAAGTACTTAAGAATCTTGACTAACAATAAAAATAAAAATATAGTAGCAAATAAAATATTGCATTTACAGCTATAATTTCAGATTTTAGCTACAGGCTACTGTAAGAATAATGAGAGCCACAAGCCATAGATTAATGTCCCTATTTCTTGTTAGAATGGTGAACATACAGACAGATGAACAAGTATCCACAGACTGCTTAAATGATCAGTTTTCCAACAAGCCAACATTCCCTAAGCATGTGTCCTCATTCCAGTGTGCAGACCGTGGGAGCAGAACCTGGAGGGCATTTCAAAAGTCAAACAGGCTCCATGGAATGGCTGATATAACTTTACAGAAACCAGCAGGTGATCTATGATTTGGAATAAGTCCAACATTTCTTATTCATGGGACAGTGGAACTCAGGAACATAGCAATTAATAATTTCTACCTGGAAGGATATCTGAACTTCATGAAAATAAAACATTATTTTATTCTGTTTTTGGATCATGCCTCTGAGGTTACCTAGCAGCTGAGCAGTGGTTTCTTTAGTTTTGATTTCATTTCTGCCCTAACAAATGCAGAAAACAGCTCTTTCCTTCTTTCAGATATGAGTGATAACAATTCATACTCAGGAATGAAAAGCTCCAGTTATACTTACCTGAAGTTTCTGACATTTACACTTCTTTTTAAGGACCTAGTGCTGCAGCCCACAGTAGCGTGGTCTCCAGCATGCATGTCCCTTCTTATGCTGCAGACTGAGTAGATCTGATCCTGAAGAGTAGTCAGTTCTCAGGTTTTCTTTGGACCTTCACATTCCTCTTTAAAAGTCACCTCTATGGCAATACATTAAAAAAAAAAAAACAAAACAAAACACATTCTGATAGTGGCTATAGAAGGCCAATGGGTTGGTCAGGCAGGACTTGACCTGGATGAAGCTATTCTGGCTGTCCTGAGTCACCTCCCTGTCCTCCATATGTCTTAGCAAAGCTTCTAGGAGGTTCTGTTCCATGGCTTAGCCAGGCACAGAGGTGAAGCTGACAGGATTCTCCTTTCTACCTTTTTGAAAGACAGGTACAATGTTTCCCTTTTTTCCAGTCACCTGGGACTTCGTCTGACTGCCATGACTTTCCAAAATCATGGAGAGTTCCTTGACAACTACATCAGCCAATTTCCTCAGGACTCTGGGACACATCTCATCTGGTGCTATAGACTTCTGTACATCAGCTGATCATGAATCTGACCTTTGCTTCAAGTGGGAGGAAGTTTGCTCCCATCCTGCTGTCCATCCACTCAAGCTAGGGGAAGAAAGGGGAAGGTCCAGGGACTTTGACAGTGATGATGTTTGTATTCCCAAGTATCTGTTACATATGATGCAGCCCTGCTTTCCTGGAGATCATGGATTCCCTGCCCATGAGGAAGTAGTGAATTAATGCCTTGTTCTTCTTTTGTTGTGTGTGTGGCTTTTATTTAATCTATTAAACTGTTTTTATTTCAACTAAAGAGATTTCTTGTGTTTGCTCTTCTGATTCTCTCCCCTATGTCCCTAAAGGGGAGTGAGCAAGTGGTGCTGTGGGGCTGAGCAGCTGGCTAGGATTAAACCACAACTATCAACAGATTTTGCACATAGTGTGTCTGTGCTAAAATATCCAATTATTCTTGCTCTTTTTCTGATCCTTATATAATATGATGTCTTTAAAATGTAAGGTCTATAGAGCAAGGGGGTTTTGTGAAAGGGTCAGTAAGTATAGTACCATTCTGGTGCCAAGTAATACCCTCTACCACATGAACAGATTCAGCAGAGTCCCTTGTAAAATTACAAGTACTTGCAAAATTCAAGTTCTTCCCATCTGTCACATACATGTCTATCTGATATAAATAACAGTGTGTGTGTGTGTGTGTGTTTGTGTAAGTGAAAATTTATACATACACATATACACATGTGCACATGCAGACAAATTAGTCTCAATACAGCTGACCCTTGCTGCAAAAATAGTGGCAATAGATGATCGTAATAATCTCATAGGAAGTCAAGATGTTATCACTCCTAAAACTCTTTGGAAAATCTTTACCTAAAGATTTAATTCTCAGAGTTCCTTCTGGTCTTTCTCAACCAGAACATTGGCCTACATTCAAATGTGGTTTTGGATATATATAAATATATATATATATATATATGTTTATATATACTTCCCTTCTGCAAATGAGACAAGACACATTTCACTAATAGAGAAACATTTCACTTCCTTCTCCGATTGACCAATGGGCCAACAAGAACATGTGCTACATTGGACCTGAGCAAGAAGGGACTAGTGGGGAATGTGAAGCTCAGGGGCAGCCTTGGCTGCAGTGACCATGAACTGATGGAGTTTGAGATCCTTAGGATGGAGAAGATGGAACACTGTAACCTCCCTACCCTGGATTTCAGGAAAGCAGACTTTGGTATCTTCAGGGATCTGTTTGGCAGAGTACTGTATGATAAAACTATGAAGGGAATAGGAGACCAAGAAAGCTGTGAGAACCTCATGGAGTTTGACAAGGCCAAGTGCGAGGTGCTGCCCCTGGGTCAGGGAAATCCCAACTACATATAAAGGTTGGGCAGAGAATGGAGCTAGAGAGAAGTCCTGAGGAGAAGGACTTGGGGGTGTTGGTGAGAGAGGATTTTGACATGACCTGTGAAAGTGGACTCACAGCCCAGAAAGACAACCATGTCCTCAGCTGCATCAAAAGGACCATGGCCAGGAGGACAAGGGAGGTGATTCTCCCCCTTTCTCCTGTTTATTGGGACCCCACTGGATATTGCATCCAGCTCTGAGATTCCAAACATAAGAAGGACACGGACCTTCTAGAGCAAGTCCAGAGGAAGGCCAAGAAGGAGATCAGAGGCCTGGAGCACCTCACCTGTGAAACCGAGAGAGCTGCTATTGCTCAGCCTGGAGAAGAAAAGGCTCTGAGTAGATATTTTAGCAATCTTTTAATTCCTAAAGAGGCCATAAGAAAGCTAGAGAAGGACTTTTTAAAAGAGCATGTAGTGAAGTTATGAGTGTTCTATCTCTGGAAGCATTGGACAGAGCTTTGAGCAACCTGGTCTAGTGCAAGATGCCCCTGCCATGACAAGGGTGTTGGATCATTAGGGTCATTTCCAACCCAAACTATTCTATGGTTCTATGATGTTTCTTGATATAGAACTATCTTTCCATTAGGTTGAAATCCCTTTACTCTCAGTCATCAATAAATTACAAATACAAACATTTCTAGTGCAATTAATAGGATAAGAAACTCATGATTTAGCTTAAATAACAATTTTTTTTTTTTTTTACAAATCTACCCTGTAATATCCCATCACACACATCTGTCCAGTGGTAGAAAAGCCTTTCAGAGGCTCTTAGTCACGACCTAATGCAAATGTCATTAGAAACAATAAAGTAGAATGCAACATACCAGAAATAATTCCATCCCTAAAGATATAGCTATCATTTAATGTAGCATATGGCTAACAGAATTGGAGTAAAATTCTAATTTTCCCTCTGTTCACTTTTGCAGAATAACAGAGACTGCAAGGACCTATATTTAGAGAACATGAGGAGTCAAAGTCATTGGTGCTGTTTGCCCACTTGTATGAATCAAAATAATATCAGAGCTGCAAGTAATATGGGAAAATGGGTGGAGGAAGAAGAACAAATGGTTTTCAATTTTTCAAATCCTCATTTATAAAAATAATGTTATTATCAGTATATGATAAATTTCATCTGTCTGTCTCGATTACAAAAAATGTTTATTTAAATAAGAATGACAATAAAATGGGGTAGTTCTCTTCAGAAGTGCATTATATAGATAATTCTTTGGTTCTATTGCCCTCCTGCTTTTTGAGATTTCCCTTCAGGTTTTTCAATTAAAGATGTACATTGATTCCAAGCTAAATTTACTTTAACATTTTGCCTTTCATCTGATTTTATGATAAGTATCGATTTTTATTTAACATCTACTGTTTGGCTTCAATAAAACTAATAATGAATGTTGTTGATGCATGTTATTTATATTAGACCTGATTTTTATAGCTTGGAGACTTTGTTGAAGACATGTGCTATGTTAATAAAAATTCTGAGTTGCTCATCCAGTTCAGCTGCCTGTTATGGAAATGTTCCTGTTGTTGCCAAAGCAACTTTAAGATTACAGCCTTACACTGGAGGGTGCAGGTATTTCAGAAAGAATGTGCCTGTTTATCTGCTGTTTGACTTTTTTAAAGTGGCATATTAATTCTCTGCATTTTATTTATTTATTATTTTCTTTTGCTACAGCATGAGACTGCAAAGTCATAGGCACCCTATCAGGCAGGTAGGTCATATGTATTTGTGCAGCTCCCTTCAGGGGTGTTCTCACTTTACAAGCCTCATTTCACTACACCTATATTGTGCCGTAAGAGTTGCGCATACCCACATTGTCTAGCAGCTCAATAATTTTCAGCCTGAATTTGTGGTCATCCAGATGCTAGGAGGAAAATCTGAGGTAAGCAACACCTCCTGTAGGATTTTTTTTTTTTTCTCCAGACACACACAGATGATCGAGAAAACCTCTGCTCTCTTTTCCCTTCTATGGTATCTCGAGACTGGAGCCAAGCACTGCAAAGGACCACGGATCATCCACAGAAGAGAAGGGTCTAATAGTGTTTGCCCCAGGAGAAAGAGATAATTTCTTTCAATTATGGTGCTCGCAAAAGAAATGTAAGGAATAACATCTCAAGAGATCTTTTGGGTTTGGATTTTCTCAAACGCTAGAGTTAAGGTGCCATGACTATATGATTTGACCAAGCAGAATTTCTATCTATTCTATCCTATAGAAATCATGTTACAGAAACATTCTGTAACAATGCTCTCAGGTTTCTTTGTCCACAAGGCCCACATAACTTCATGAGATTCTAAATCATGCTTTCAGTACTCTAGTGCGAATCACAAACAATTTTACTGAAATGTCTGTCCAATTACAAATAACACATACTGTAAAGGCAAGAAATGCTCATAAAACAAGTTTTGCAAAAAATCTTAAATCTTTTTTATCTGTTGTGAACAAATGTAAGATATGCTGGTTCAGTGTTCACATATATTATACATAAATTATTGTTTGGTAATCATTTGTTTAAACTATGGTTATGCACTGTTTATAAAGCAGAAGATACTATTTGCCTATCCTAATGTAAGAATGCAATTTATTAGACCAGATACCAGAGAATGGCAGCATCTGAACATATGAATTTTCAGGTAAAAGGCACTAATGAAAAATTACTGTTAATTTCAAATTTTACAAAAACTGCCACTTTTAAGCCAAAGTCTCAGAAAAAGATGATCCAAAAATAAGAATAAAATCAATTTTGTTGAAAAAAAGTTTGTTAAAAATTCACCATAAACTACATCTAAATATTTGGTTGACTATAAATATTGATAAAATTATGCAATTAATCTATGGCTGATTGTATGAACCTGTAAGCTTTGTAAAACTGTATTGCTAACAAAGTGGATATTGCTTTAGAAGAAAAAGACATTCCAATAAAATTTTACCTGATGATATAATGAGTTTCTTTGAAAGATAAAACTGAGTTTGCCATGTCAAACTAATATGAAAAAAAAAAATATATATATAAATACCTTCTTTTGCCTTCTTTTTTTCTTTCTCCTTTAAGATGATTGACCTAATGGTCATTATTTTCATTATTTTATTCATCTTGGAGGACTGTTCTTTATTTTGAAGTCTTCCTCTGTTTAGAATACAGAGTCCTAGAGGTCATTTAGGAAGAAAGAATTTTGAACATCCACTATTCACAGACACAGAAAGATTAGAACTGTCTTTTCCAGAAGTACATATTGACAGAACATTACTATTTTTTAGTCTAATTTTGTTTTGAGAAGCTGTTTAATACAGGACTGTCTATCAAGTGGATATAGAGGACCTAAATATGAAAGATAATTTGAAAGCACTCCATGTCAGTGTTATGTCAATTACCAATTACAGCATATTGAAAGCATTCTAAATGACATATGCTCACATTTTTTCAAGAAAGATACTGCAAACAGAGATATGTATCTGCTAAACTGTTTTTACCTGCATTTCCTTAGTATACAAGTTCATGGAATGATATGTCTTTTTGTGTTTACATGTGCCTGTATGTCCCACTGTATATCATTTCTGAAAAGTATTTTTGAGCTCACTGGCAGATTTGAATAAATAAAGAAAAAAACACATAGATATAATGATTTTTTGTGAAAACAAGCAATGGAGTAAAGAAAAGACCATCAGGAGTTCTACAGCTTTCTATAAAACCACAGAGAGTATATATTTATATATGCCCCAGTCACTCAATAGAGCACTCACTACTTACAGGTCACAAATCTGAAAAAAACAACAAACCCTTCATTAGTACCATGCCAAAGCAATCTTTTTATAGCTTTTCTGGACATTGTTCTATGGGGAATACTATATTTGCAATACTCTTGTGACTATAGTCTGTTAAATGCTTCATTCTCAGTTTTACAACAAAAGAAATATATGTGAAGTAAAAGTATGCATATATGAGAATAATTTACACAGACATGAAGCTGCATGCATGCACATGTCAAGACAAAACTTGAAGCTGATTTTTTATGACTTTCAAATTAGATTCAAGGATTTCTCTATTACTTAAGTATCACAAATAAGTGTGGTGGCTTTATAATTTCTATTTTTACTATCATAATATTTATTAATGGAAAGAAATTATTCCAGAAAAAAGAGCAACTTGACCAAATACTGATCTGCACAATTTCCTTTGTATTTTTCTTGGTGTTTTTCTTTTTACTTATCTTTTCTGCCTCGAGGTCAGATCTGATTGTACGGTGTTTGTAAGCACACAAGCCAAACATGAAACCACTTGAAACATAATATCCAATGCAATAGTCTTATGTCAGATTAAGAAAAAAGACAAACCACAAACCCCCCCCCCCCCGCAAAAGCATGTTTGAATTAAGCAAATTAATCATTTATAACTCTTCCAAAAGACTCTTCACTTGGCCTTGAATGGCAGTCAAACATAATAAAAGGTATGTGATATTACAAGGGAATTTAATCTGATTATTTTTCAGCACTGAAACTATTCTAGAAAAAAAAAAAAAAACTGAGTAGAAAAAGTTTCATTTTAAATCAAACCAGGGAAAACATGAAATCTCCTTCTCTGCAGTAAAGGAAAAATCCAAAAGGGGTATTTATAAGGTTTTGGACGTCCTAATTCTAAACCTATTTAAATACGTACCGGGACGTGGAGATATATGTATACACACACATAAATCTAATAGATTTTGAAAGGCCAGTAAATTAATGAGTTTTCAATATTATTAGTGAGTTATCATTATTCTAGATGAAATTCTACAAAATACTCAAAAATAAATGTTCTCAAGTGAGGTGTTTACATTTTAACACTTCTACAAGTGAAAACAGTATGCTAAGTGCCTTTTTTTCTGGTCTATTATTTTAATCCTTCAGCAGAGATATTAAATGAGAATCTGGCATTGTTATTCAGAAACATAGTTTTAAAGCTATTTATCGCCATGATCTTAAAAAAGTGTTTAGGACTCAGCTTCTTTTTCAAGGCCTGATATGTTGTGTTAGGTTCAGCTAAAGACCATGGGAGCAATAAAATACCTACATACAGATCAGTGTCTGAGTGCTATTATAATAAACCAATACCTGATAAATAAAGTTTAATTCAGTTGCCACAGAAAAGCATTTAATGCCATTTGAGATACAATGGAATATTGCATCCTGACTGTCACTCCAGAGGAGGGATATAGTTGGATAACACAGTTCCTTGAAGAAATAATGTTTTGGTGCCTAAATAGGGGTTCTACAGCCTGGAACAGAATCTCACCCCTTACAGCTTGATAGAATTCACTGCATTATTAGATTTTTCAGCACAATATCCTCAAAGAAGTTGTACTGATCTCTATCAGCCACACCAGCTTTGTCAAGCGCTAACACCATATAACTTATCTCAGACTAGTTATCTGTGGGCTGGGATTCACTGCACTACTTCAGATAATAAAATTTTAGACATCTGCATACGAGCTAGTACCAGTAGGTAATTTTCACATTAGTACCAGTAGGTAATTTAAGGTACAATTCATTTTACCAACAGAAGTGTCTGAACTAAGGCCTGAGACTTAGAAGTTCTGGCTTTCTGGCTTTTATCATTTGACTGCATTGATTGGGTGGCCAACCAATCTGTAGACATATAGGAGATGTCGTATGGATCCCAGCTACAAAAATATTTTACAATTCAGTGATATATATATGTATGTGTATATATATACATATATATATATGTGTATATATATATGTGTGTGTATATATGTATATGTATATGTATATGTATATGTATATATACATATATGCTTCAGTCCTACTCTTTTCATGCTTAAGAGGGTACATGCCTATGTCAATTGTGGGTCTGAGGGTCTGAATGCTCAATTCAACAGCAATTACGTTTTCACTGAAGTTAGAACCTGAGTTTGAAATTGCTATGCCTCAAAGCTTTTACTGCTAAAATCTCTGTTATACATGGAACATGGAAGACAAGCACAAAGCAAGGAATAATTGGCTATGTCTCGCTCAGTCAACCAGAGGCAGAATTGATGATGTCTGAGACTGCTAAATAAAAAAAAACAGGGACCCATCTATCTCTGCTCCTCATGCCAGGTGTCACAAAGTGACTTAAGAAGTTATGTTGCTTAAGGACATACCTCTTCAGAACTGACAGGAGAAAACTGGAGAGGAAACTGAAGTCCTTGACACCTCACCATATACACTGCTTTTTGTTATCTCATTTCATGGCAATGTTGTGAATTTCCGTAACATTCTGTTTCTCTCCCTCTAAAGGCCAAGCCGTCAGCTAGACAAGTCAGGATATAAACTAGTTGATAACTACTTGGCCTCAAGGAGAGAGGCTGGTCTTTGACTCACTTTTATTAAGCAGTTTAGGCAAAGAGCCATTTCTGTCTATAATCCATTGCTTTTTAATGTGGACCAGAACATTAGTAAGGCAGCGGCTTCTACCAATCTGCTCTATGAATGAAATGTCTCCAGGGAAAAAGACTGAAAACAATCTTCTGCTTTTTTAACAGTCACAGAAGGTTATACTTACAAAATGTTCATGTAATTGCACAAAACATGAGAGTCTAATTTTTCTTTCTCTTTCACTTATGACTTTGCCTGACAACTTTGCTAGCTTCTATGGAAATTTTCTCAGCAAATTTCACAAGCTAATTTGTGAAGAGAATCAAAAGGCTGAACAGCATTACAAGAAGCAATCTATTATTTTTTCAGATCTTCTGCTTAAATTTTCAGATGCAACACTTACACCCTGATTCTGCAGATGTATTGCAAATTTGCTTTCTCATAATTATGAACTGTTAACTAGAAATTGTGCTAAGTCAGTTCAAAGCCAAATCTTTAACCAGATCTTGCTGATTCTTATTAGGTATTGTTTTCTGTTACCATGGTTGTGGTCACATTTGTGATCCATATTGTCCACATAAATGATTTCTTGGTCATTAAACTTATTTAATTTATTAATACAATTATAAGAGGTATCATCTTAGTACTTGCAAAACAGTGGGCTCAGATTCCTGGAATTTCTCAGACTTCCTTTTGCTACACTTGCTTTCTGCTTTTGCTTAAAGCTGTTCTTCCATCTGTTTCTACCAAAACCCATTCATTTTCAGGAGTTAAACAACACATATTTTATTAACTGACATTATATGACACGTTTTTAGGTTGGCACATTCCTTAAAACATAAGAAAATGCATTTTGTAGAAAAGGTCTGACTACTGCAGTATTAGAAGTAGCAGCCACTCTATTAAGTACAGAAATGATTCAGTAGACAATAAATACAAGCACACATTTCTTTGTTGTCTGAGGATTGGAAGAGCTTCCAGTCTGAGCACACAGATAGAGTAAAAAATATACTTCAGGTGAAATAATTATCAACACAAAAAATACAGAGTTTTTTTCTTTTCCTAATATGGGATGAATATATGGATTTAAAAAAATAAAAGGCAAAAACCAAAACACTCTGGAAGAAAATGGAAAGTAAGGACTATATGGAAAAGAAGATAAGATAATGAAGTTGATGTGAAGAGACTGAGGGAAAGATGAAGCAAAAGTACCAAGTCACTGCAGTTCTAGGAGGCTGTCTACACAAAAAAAAAAGTGGCCTCACCTTGGCCTTTCATGAAATGTTGGAACTGACTCAGAGGGTGCCATGCCTCAGATTATACTTGCCGATGTACCAAACTACCAAATAAACAGTTCCAGTCACTCTGTATTTTCTACAGGTTACTAACATGCTGCAGAGGAAAAGTCCAGAGTGGTTTGCTCTAGAAAATTTGGCCAAAAATGAAATCCAGGAGAGATCAGGACAAAACAAAAAAATCTAAGGAACAAATATGGGATGATAAACATCTAACCTAAGATTCTCATTTGTAATACTAGTGTTGATCTCAGAAGAAGTAAAGAAAACTTTAATGTGCTCTGTTTCATATGATTTGTATTAACTTTACAAGGCTAGTACTCTATGGCAAAGTTACAAATTAATACTTAAAATACTTAAAAATAATTTTAATGTTTACACTATTCTATATACACTATTATCTATCTAGACACTAGTAGAAGACACTAATTATTATAAAAGTATTAAAATTTGATCTACTGACTCAGAGTTTGGGGGCTATTGGGAATGGGTAATATTGCAAATGAGCATTTGAACGTTCTTTTCTCTGTCACTTTAGTTTTTTATTGCTTTCTTAAAGATTTAAATACATAACTGTAGAACATTATCTAAAGTATGCCAGTTGAACAAGTTTTTATAAAGTATATGCTTCTGTGTGACATACAGCTGTTAGCTTTTGACTCAAATCTGCTACATGACTGCTTCACACTTCATTCTTCTATGTTATAAGTGCTATTCTCCTGAGATAAATGAAGTTTCATGTCTACATTCTGCAAGAAATTTCACTGAGGTGGACTCCTATGCTCACGTAAAGCCAAAGATCTGATGAATGTCTTGGTTAAGGAAATAGCTTTGGAGCTGGAAGAGGGAAGTTTAAGTATTCATATGAAAGAATTTGGTTATGGGAGCTCTTCCTCAAGCCACTTGGTCTTGTCTGGGTTATCAAGGTTTTAGGTTAACTATCAGAGTTATCAAGGTTTTAGGGGTTTTCAATGTCATATAAACCCTGTATATGACTGAAAAGATCATACTTTTTATTCAGTGACAGTACTATTTCTACAGATATGAGCATTTTCCATAAGCAGAAAATATCTTCTATTTGTGAGGCTTCACTACTGAGCATACAGCTCAGACTGCATCTGGTAAAAAAACCCACCTGGTTCACAGGATTACTGTGAAGAAATTATCCCCCAAAAATATTACTTTGTTGCTAAGACTGTGAAAATGTTATGAGTGTTTAAACTTCAGTATATAACCAGAATGACTCTCAAATATCCTTTTAAGACAAGGCTCTTGGGATATAGCAGGGCTAGGAGCTCATAGTTCCATGAATTCATTGGCAACACCTTCTGAAGCACTGGGGAAGAGGCTATTTTGAAAGTAGAATAAGCACAACGTTGCCACTAGGTCTTCAGCAGAACATATTGCTCCTGAGGGAATCAGGCAATCAATATTCAAGCTGACCACTTTCATAAGTGAAAAATTCTTGAAGATTCTAGGGTTTTGGCAGTGCTCCTGTAATGTCTTGCTTATTACACTGATTACTAGAAAACACTTTGGTGCCTTGGGTATCAACTGTATACATGGACTGTGAAGATTCTGAGGGATCTTTACAGTCCAGGTAGACAGTATGCTTGGAGAACCTGGGGCAGGTCCTAGGGAGCTGGAAATTTGTAAAGGCTCCACCCTCTCTGTTTGATTATTTGTGAAACCCTTGGGTAAGGACCAGTTAGTTATTAAAAAAGGACTTCTTATCTGGGAATATAAAATCCACTGTCATGCCTATTACTGCAATAAAAAGCAGATGAGTACAGAGCACTGGTCAATCTGGGATTCCACATATTTTTCCAGTGTTCAAGTCTCTGCAACACAAGAACTCCTTGACCCAAAAGTTGTTTTCCTGTTTTCAGTAATCCTCAGTGAATTTCTTCTGTATGAACTTCTTCAGTCTCTCTCAAAATGCATAAAAACGTTCACTATCTTGTAAAAGGGAATTTTGTACTTAGACAACACATTTTGTAAAGAATCTAGTACTTCCTAATGCAGACCAGGCTGAAGAAAAAAAGAAAATAGATAAACAAATATATCTATTCAAAAAACACCTGTGACATTTTGCTACAAATCATGGTAGCAAAAGAGGTGAGAAAAGGAAGGAAAACCACTGTTAATTTACTAGAGTTAGATTAATAAGGAAGTTCTCACTTGCCAAGTTTCTGAAAAAAATAGTTCATAAATATTTTTTTTATATGTTCATCTCAGAGAAAGCACCATTCTGAGGGAGAAAGTATCCCATTCAGAGTCCTTCCATTTGTCTGCATTTATTTAATATTTTTTCCCGAAAGCAAGTTTTCTTACATTTCTCTGAGACAGCTCACCCATTTACCTTAACTGAAATCTGTCTCACTTTCAAACTTTCTTAAAAAGGTGACTATTCCTTTTGTAGAAAAGGCATCACCTCCTTGACTTGATTTACCAGTTAACCTCAAGTTATAAAACTCCTCCTCTTTGTGACACGACATAATTACATGTTTAATTATTACGCTAATTCTCGCTCTTATTTCTTATTTGCAAAGGTAAACCCAAACATTCTCTTTCTGGTCTTCATCTGACATTAGGCATGAGTGTTTGTGATGATTGCATCATTCATCAAGCTTGCTGTGAAAAAATTTAAAATGCATTTTGAGTGGACTTTAATACCTAGATGTACAGACTGTTTACACTCTCTGTTATAGCATCACACTGAAGGACTATAAATTCTTCCAGACAGATTAAAATTTTCCCTAGCACCATTAGAAATGGGTTAAGATCATCATAGTTTTTAGGTTCATGGCTAAATGTCCAGCTGCTGTGCAGTAACTTCATCATCAACTGGTCTGTTATTAAGTCATTCACACTGATAGTGAGAACATCAATGTTTCCTTTTTAGCCTGTGCATTCAAAATAAATTGAACAGAAATGTAAAACAGCATATTCTGGAGCATAGAAGGACAATTTCTTGATTGAGTTAGAAGAATATATCTCTGTTACTCTGTAATTCCATCCCCTGCTTTCCTTCTCTTTTCACTATTACTTATCAGAATCATAAAACAAGAGAAGTGAAAACACGTGGAAATTGCATAAAGGAAGGTCCTGCCAAGGGGAAACATTCAAAAATTTTATTAATATTATCAATTTAAATTAAATCTACCAGAAGATGATTTAGACATTTTTAAGTTTTCCATACCATTCTCTCATTACTAAACATCTCTATTAAGCCTTGCTCAAGAGAACTGAAACTAAGAATATAAAATGTTCAAAGCAGGATCTGGATATACAGTGATCTGCACGGCAGTAACATCTGTTAGAATACAGGGATGTGATTTGTTTTCAGTTGGCAACAATACTGACATGTGAAGTGTGTGGCCCTTGCATACAAGTAAGTTCGTGTGAAAACATACATTCCCCCTTCCTCCAAAGACTGATTCTGAGGAAACAGTCCACCCACAACTCATTACTTTTTTTCATAACACTTTTACTATTACTTTTTTCGCAATCATAAGGTTGTTCTTTCCACTATACGTATCATAGAAGTCAATGAAGTTTAACTAGGAAAAAAAAATTAGAATAAAATATGGATAAAAGGCCTCCAGAACTTGTAGACTTGTTTGGAAACCGTGACACTTCATCTGTATTCGGTGACAACCCAGCAAAAATTAGCAGGAGCTGAAGAAGAACATTCTTCCCTTTCATACTAGATATTGGCCAAGTCTTTAAGAAATTTCTACTGAAATAAAATAACTCTTACACCCATAAGTAATAAAACCTTAAGTAAGGATTTATCTTGAGCAGTCATGGTGTTATATGATCATGAGTATACATACAGATTTCCAGGATATGTTAATGTGATCAGTATCTGAATATCTCCTAACTGAGGAAATATAAACTAAAATATTATGAAAATGAAAATCATTGTAGCTATTTCAGGTAACACCAACAAGTACACTCAGCAATGCTCTTAGTAAAAATGATTACTTTAAGTGAAAGTTTAAGTGGAAGCAACTACCACTTGAATAATGCATGATTTGGGTAATTGTGTAGAATCAGTCTTTCATTGTTGAAAGTAATTTAAACATGTGGTATAAAATATGTAAAAACCAATTGAAATTACTGGAATGGGAAGCAACCTGATGATTTTCAGACTCAAAAGAAATATATAAATCATTAAATATGAAACATTACATTTTTCATATCATACATACGATATTTTATTGACGCTTCAAAGAAAAAGACCAGAAAGTATTATATAAAAATAATAAAACCCTTTTTAATGCAAATTACACAAGTAACTCGTATTCCATATAGAACATATTAATGTGTTGTTCAGAAATGTAAAATCTAAATGCCTGGATGATTTTTATTCCCCACATATTTTATAACAAGAGACAGAGGAAAATGGATTTCATAATATGTTCTCAATTTTATTTGATACAAATTATTGTTAATTTATTGCACAAAATACTGTACAATAAGCAAAATCTCATCTATTTTTTGATAAATCCTTTGATATTTCTACACTGAATCTGATCTTCTTTAGTTGAATTTGATCTACATGTGTAAAATCTCTGCATGACAAATCTCTTAAGGATAAGAGATATCCAAAGAGAGAAACTTTGTTCTTTACAAAGGGTTATTGATTTCAAATATAATCCCACTGGTCTTAATTGCCTTTTTATAATTCTCTTCCTAACATTTTCAGGAGAAAATTGCTCACTTTCTTCAGAATTGTGGGTCTCATCTAATTCAGGATATTTTGTGGTTATATTTAGTATACATATGTGTTCCAATATTTTATAAATACATTCTACCAATATACTAGAATACTCCCCATCCTTTGCTGGATCCACAGGATTGTATAGTGTCAGGAGAAGAGAAAAATGGCAGGGGTACTTACTTCAATCTTTGTCTCAATCTTTAATTCCAGAACCAGTTGTCCTTAGGATACCCAGCTCCCAAAGCTGGAAGTTAGTGGCCCCACAGTCCAGGAGGAAATGGCTAGTGCTAATCTGCTATGCAAATTAGACAACCATCCAAATACGAGCCTGAATGGGGTGAACCCAAGAGTAATGAAGGAGCTGTCATTTATTGTTGTATTGCACTAAATAGTTATTTAGTTGTCTTTAAATTTACTGGGTATGTCAGGTCACATGCATTGTCTGTCCCCCCTCCGTGGCACCTGGCCACTCCCCATGCATCCCTTCCCCTGGTGGTCTGTCCCATGGGTGGCTCCCCCCCTCGCCCCCCCCACTGGTGTGCCATTGGCCGTGACCCTTGATCCCTGCCCCTGTTTCCCTGGAGTATAAAACTGCCCTGCCAGGAAGCCCTGGGCTCTTTTATTACATGGGCGGTCCATCACAGAAGTGTCTGTCTTAAATAAACGGATACCTGCACCCACGTGGGGAAAGAGCGCTTCTCGTCTTTTATCCTTGTCTATGCAAAGTCTGTGGTGGGCTTTGGGTTCTTGCTGGCCGGAGTTGGACTCATATAAAGCCCAGAGAACCACGGATTTCTGCAATTTATTAGCAGTCCTGGTTACCTAGAGAAGTTGCCCAGAGAGGTCGTTGAGTCTCTGGAAGTGTTCAATAATGTGTGAGTGTGACACTTAGGGATATGGTTTAGGGGTGATTATGGTGGTGTGAGGTTGGCAGTTGGACTAGATGATATTGAAAATCCCTTCCAACCTTGATTATTCTGGGATTTTGTGAAAAATGAAATATGAATATATTTTTTTTTGGTCAGGTAGCAGAATACAAGATAGGTATATTGAGAGAAATTAGACTATATTTTGAGTAAATGAAGTTTGTTGTGCACGTCTTTCTTTCTTTGGGGTTTTGTTTTTCCCAAAGGGAGTTTTATAATCCTATCTCTCCAAGATGTGAACTTCATATTTAGATATGGGTTTCTTTTGTCTGTTTGTGTATAATAAACCAAGATTTTCAGCTACTAAAACCTTGCAATTAATTCATTTCGTTGTTTAGGATTTTTGGAATTCAGGCCATCACATTAAATTAGTAAATGCTAATTTAGGATATTAATTGCAGGCATTTATTTCTAAAAGCAGTTAAAATTTTCTAAAACAGAAAGGTAGGCAACTAGGGATCATGCACTTATGTTAGATATTTTTGTCCACTGTCTGAAGAGGAAAGTCACTCCTTGTTATCTGTTCTAATTAGCTGAATCTCTTTCACTGAGTCTATAGGCAACAAAATGACAATAGTACATTTTCTTTTTTCAGCGTACTCATCTTCTGTCTGAGAGGCATGGCAAGAGAGAGGACTTGTCCAAGCATTTGTACATTTTCTAGAGCATTTACAATTTCTGCTTCAGAGTATTTGTCTCTGAAGCAGAAATCTCACAGTTTGAACTCTAGGCATTTTGCTCACAAAAACTCAAAGAAATATATCCAAATCTGTACAGATTTGAAATCACCTCCCCACTGGCAAAAGATATCTTGCCTGTCATGCCATGAACTACCTTGCACAGAAAGCTCTTTTGCCTTTCAGATGGAGGTGAGCTATATCTGTCAAGACAGCAAGCTAGTCAGCCAGAGTAAATCTCTCCAGAAGGTAGTGGGTGGAGCTGTGAGATTCTCATCTATCATCTCAGAGTTAATTTTATTGTTCCTGTTTTTAAGTCTAGCAATAACCTAATGTAAAATGCAGCCATGCCCAAAACCTAAGATCCTTTTGTCCCTGAGACAGATTTCCTGTTGCTAGGTCCTCATTTTATTCTGTAATTCTCGTATGTCTTGCTATATAGTCTCAAGAGGAAAGTTGGCATTAGATTTGTCCAAGGTGTATCTTTATTTAGAACTACTCTCCTCAAATGTGGGTGTAACCTTTTCTATGCCCATCTTGCAATCCCCATAAATCAGTACTCATTTATGCAAAAGGCTTATTAGTATGCTCCTCTTTCTGGCAGACATTAGCCAGACCAAATGCAAAGTGGATAAAGGCATCTCTCATTTCATATTAATTTACCTTATAGTCAATAGAAATCTGCAGGACATGATGCTTATGACATTCTGCAGATGTGCAAAGGGAGCTGATCAGTCTTTCTCTTCCTGACAAATTAAAACTTTAAGGCAGCCTTTTTCTTGTACTACTCATCAGTCATTTCCAGAGAAGAGCTATTTGGTTAGCTCGTGAAATGGCTGAGAGGAATTTGTGCATCAAAACAGTCAAGGGAGGTGATTCAGTCAGGAAGTAATGAAGCTCCATGGCTAAATATTTCTTTTTTTGTATCTTTACAACTGAAGGAGCAAAGCTAGAATGAAAGTCCAGGTAAGATTACAGAAAGGCTGATAGGTGAAAAATAAATAAAAAAAACCCCTCAAACTAGCTCTTAAATTAAGCAGATAGCATTATTCTCTGTCAGTCTTCAGAGACACTGAATTTATTTTGATTACCTCTTTGGTGGTCAGGCATATAAACTTTTAGAAAGATGGTAAAATTTCAATGCAGCAGTATCTTAATGGGCAGGAATTTAATACTCTGAATTCCTGAAAAATTTGAAATTTCAATTTTGTGTGCTCAGTCTAAGAAATTACTTCGCCTTCTTCAAGTGATTGCATGCATTTTCCAGTAAATTTATGGTTATCTGTCAGAAAAAAAAAAAAGAAGAAAAAAAAAAAGGTACCTTCAACCTGCAGAATTTTTCAAGCATGTTCATCGAGTTTCCATTTCTATTATCTGAACTTCTGTGGATTTACATGTAGGAAGATGTGATAAAATCATTGATTACTATGTACACCCTACTTAAATTTATGCTGAAAGTTCATTCTTTAAGTATATGGAAGTTTTAAGACAAGCTTACAGTCGAACTTCCAAATGTTGTTGAGCATTAATCATTTGGTGAAAAATAATTGGAACTACTTGGGTATTTTAGTAATATACATCTTGAATCAAGTATTTTAAGCCATATTAATTTATACCATCTTTTACCTCTGAAAAGGTACACTCCTTTATTGGTAGCTATATTTGCTGCTAGAAATTGAATTTCCAAGAAAAAAAATCGAGCATAAATTCTTGTAGCAGCTGCCCAGGTGTGCCTGGATGGACAAAAGGCATCCCAATTGGCTCTAATGGACTCACTGCAGGATACAGTTGAGATCTTTGACCAAGACAGTGGCTCCTTGGAGAAAATGTATTTAAGAAAGGAAAAAATGCTGGTGGGATTTTGGCTCTTGATGAAGGCTAGCCTACCACAGTTCTTTGTGTTTACTTTTTCACACATTGATATAAAAAAGGAATACATGTCAACCCTTATTTTTCTTTTACACTTAGCTATTAAGTTTTAATTCATATAGACATACTTTCCTTTTATGCTGTTTTTACTCATTTGCAAGTTATGAAACTTCTTCAAAGTTAATTTTAAATAGAAAACTTAGTGTTAGCTAAATGTAAATTGCAGACATTTACAGTTGTAGAACAGCTCTAGAAGAATCTGATGACCTTACACTTATAGGAAACTGACAGCACAACACTAATTCTAAAACAAAACTGTTTTCCAAGCTCTGTTTTTTTTTTTTTTTTTGATAACTGTATATAAAGATATATTTTTCTGAACTTAACAGTCTAGAATTACTTTATTGTTTTCAAGTTAGTACTAATAGCACAAATTATCCCTGAGCTGAAAGTCTATGCTCATTATACAAAAGCAGAATAATTCATACTTTGCTGAACAGAAACGTCCTCAAAATACATTCGCAACATCACAGTATACTGAAAGATCCTGCCTTACATTCAATTCCTATTCTAAAACTGCAGTGAGAAAAATGTTTGCCAGAAGGTGAAAAATAAGCTTCTGCTTCCTTTTCAGTTGAAACTTGAAGAATAAAGGCAGGGGTACAAAGATGATCAGGGAATGGATAACTTTTCATGCAAAGAAGGAGGATAAGCAAGGTAGGTGGCAAGTGAATATGAACTCTTAAGAGGCTTGCTGTATAAACACTTAAAGAAAGGGAACTGACTCAGGGAAAAGCTTTTTTTGTAATTATTTTCTTGGCCACAAAAGACAAGGTCACTATGAGATCTATGTGAGGCTCTGGAGTAGTTTTACACCATGAATAAAATTTAAAACAATATATAAAAATAATAATTAGCCTGCTATCTGAATTGTATATAAAAAGATGTATATTCTAGAGGATGCCTGTTAAAAGCAAAGCTTTGGCTTGATAGTTCAAAGATTTCAACTCTGGTTTTGTTTATTGTGTTGTTTTAGTTGTTTTGCATCAGGAGTTCATGTACCCTGGCACACATTCAGTTATAGTGAATATGGCACTGTAGTGGGTTGACCCTGACTGGATGGCAGGCACCCACCAAAGCTGCTCCATCACTCCCCTTCTTAGCTGGATAGCAGAGAGAAAATATAACAAAGGTTCAGGGGTTGAGATAAGGACTGAGAGGCATCACTCACCAAATACCATCAAAAGCAAAACAGACTCAAATTGGGGAAATCAGCTGAATCTATTACTAACCAAAATCAGAGGATAATAAGAAATAAAATAAATCTTAAAAACATTTTTCCTTTACTCCTCCCTCCTTCCCAGGTTCTACCTTCTCCCCCTCAGCAGCCCAGGTAGACAGGGAATGAGATTACAGTCAGTTAATGACACATTGCTGTCCTTCTGCTCAGGGAGAGCCAATGTCATGTTCCTTCTACGGGAGGCAGTGGTCCAGAACTCCTTTAATGTGAGTCCATCCCAGGCAACAATTCTCCATGAACTGCTCCAGCGTGGGTCACTTTTCCATGAGGTGTGGTCCTTCAAGCACAGCCTGCTTCAGTGAGGGTACCCCTGGGGTCAATAAACCCGGTTCAATGTGGACTCTTCTCTCCACAGGTCTGCAGGTCCCTGCCAAGAGCCTTCTCCAGCACAGGCTTCCCATATGTTCACAGCATATTTTCAGTCATGGGTCTCCTCCAGAGTCTGCAGGTGGATCTCTGCACTTCCATGAACGTGTCAGGGAGACTGCCTGCTTCTCCATGGGCTTCTCCATGGGCTTCTCCATGGGCTGCAGAGGAATCTCATCTCTGGCAGCTGACGCACCTCCTCCTCCTCCTCCTTCTGCGCTGACCTTGGTGTCTGCAGGGCTGCTCCAGTCACACATTCTCAGCCTGCTCTTCTCGACTGCAATTAAAAATTATAACTGCACAATAGTTTTTTTCCTTCTTAAATATCTATCTTATCTGTCACAGAGATGTTACTGTCATTCCTTATTCACTTGGTATTGGCCGGCAGCATGTCCATCCTGAAGCTGGCTGGCATTGGCTCTGCTGGATGTGGGTGAAAGCATCTGGCAGCTTCTTACAGAAAACAAACCTTTTCCCTCCCTGCTACCAAAACCCAGCCACACAAGACCAATACAGAAACCAAAGTAAAGGGGTTCTGTGTGTGGCCTTAATTAATTTTTAAAACAGATTATTTCATTCTTAACAAAGGTTGTTCTCCATTCAGTCTCAGATTAGTATGCAAATTGCATTACACTTTTTTTTTTAATTGAAACCACAATGCTTTAATTTAACTAAATGTCAGGAAAATAGATTTATTTTCCTGGAAGGAAGATGGATAATTAAATCTTTCATGAAAATGATTAAGTCTTATTGAAAAAAACTAGTACAAAACATTCAATTGTAATTGACTGAAAGAGTGCTGTACCAAGAGACTATAGATCAAAACATTTGGCATGCACAACTGAGATGGGCCAAACAAGAAAAAAATAGTTCTTAGACAAGAGGTAGACATCCACATATAATGTCGCCTCTACTCTTTTGTGAGTCCTCAAGAGCATGACAGCAAATATCATTAGGAATGACACTGCCAAATCAACATGTCCTTATCATTCCAGTTTTCATCATGTGGTGTTTCTATTACCATTTCCCCTAAAACAGATACAAAAATAGGAGGAAAACACCAAAACTAATAAAAAATTATTATTGTCATGATCTCACTACTAACTCCTATTAAAAAGCCCTCTTGATTCTATGGCATAGTAAGAATATATACTGATTCTCTTATTCTCCTTTTATCCCCTTCTTTGCCTTTGCTGTTGGGCAGTGTCAGGCTTCTGCTGCTCTGGGAGTTAGCTTACAAAGGCTGCTTTATTGCTCTTCACTGAACACCTTCCCACAGGGACCTTTAGTGTCACCTCGGTAATGCAACTAGCTGCCCCCAGTCCAGTGCCTGGAATACAACATTTATTTTTACCTTTGATTTTATTTCATATTCTCATGATGTCAGAAGGCATTTGCAAAAGCTTGGCTTGAATTCTCATTTTTGTTATGTTGTGTATCCTGATGGACATAATTTAAAGTTTAGGTGGTGGAAAGAAGGAAAAGAGAGGGAGTCTCTGGAAAAAAAAAAAAAAAAAAAAACTACAGACATGTTTTCGAGAAATAACTATGATTACTTTTAAATTTGACATGTATTTAGTTAAAGTAATAGTATTCAGACTGGTTCTAAACAAAGCACAAGTTATAGTGCCCAAGGCAAAAAGCATATCAGTTGCCTCATTATTGCACATTGAGATAGAAGCAGAACTAAGTAAGGGGAGCATAGAGGCATCCTTTTGAATTTAATTCTGCGTGCAATCTGTATCACTTTTAAACCACTGAATTTAAACAACACACATGGGAACCTAGCACTGGATTGAAACTAGATATAACACAGATAGGCATGAATATTCTTAGATAAGTCTTTGGATCAGTTGCAATCAGTTCCTTGATCATGCCAGAAGGCAGATATTGGAATTGTTTTTGATTTGGATGCTGATATTTATACAGATCTCCAACTGAATTAAAGATGACAGAGTAGTTCTCTTTAGCATGAAAGATGTTAATTTGAAACTCGCAAATGGAAGAAGCTTTGTTGCAGAGAGAAGTTAAATCAGTCTTGGTGAATACTTTGTGCAGAGAGTCACAGAATATCCTGAGCAGGAAAGGATCCACAGGGACCATGGAATTCCAGCTCCTGGCTCTGCACAGAACAGCTCAAGAATCACACCATGCACCTGAGAACATTGACTGAGTTAGAAGAGATAAAAGCTATGTTATCTCTTTGTTATAAAAGCTTTGTTAAGCTTACAGTGTTGCTGATTTTGGGTTCCCAGCACTGCCCTTTAGGTTTTTTGCTTGCTGTTTGGATTAATATGGTTTCAAAACGATTTTTAATGGGATTATATTGCATTGTACAGAATAACCAGAGTCCATACATCTATTATTCGCTCTCAGTGGTCCATAAAAGTTAGTGACCATGAAATATATCACTGCAACACTGGTTTCATCCTGACATTTCTGACATTTAGAATATGTGAGATAGTGCTGCACTTTTGTCTGACAAGGGGTCAGATTTTTTCTCGCTCAGTTTGAAAGCACCTTAATTCAGCAAGACTGTGGCATCCGCACAGTCACTTTTCCCTATTCCAGTGTCCTTTGTTTCAGAGGGGTAAGGGCATTCCTAACCTTCTTAATAATTTTCACTCGCTCCATTTTCAAGTATGTGATACAGAAAGTCATGCAATGTCCTTGTTTTCTCTCCATTCACTACAGCTGAAATAAGAATGAAGGAATATTATATTCTTTCACATATCCAGGTCAAGGTAGAGGCAAGCTAAGCGCCTCTTTTTGTTCGGAGGAATACTCCCAGAGTAAGCTCTTACTGCTAGTATACATGATGATAGAATTAATGCTGATACATTTCAGCACCTACTGTATGGAGACTGTATGTGATTACAGAAAAGTTTAATCTTCATTTCCAGATCACAGAATATTCTGAGTTAGAAGAGACCTACAAGGATCATCAAGTCCAACTCTTAACTGAATGGCCCATACAGGGATTGAACCCACAACCTTGGTGCTCTTAGCAGCATGCTCTGACAAACTGAGCAAATCTCTTGATTTGTAGCCTCCTCTAACAATTAATGAAGAGGAACAGGCCATTCCACGTTGCAGTTAATCTTACTAAAAAATAATTGGCCAAAATAAAACAGATAAATCATGCTTTAGGGTAATCTGTCTCTTTCTTATTTTCTATAAAAAATGAAATTACTATCTCAGATGAAGATTTCCACGTCTAAATAATTCCAGTATTAAGGCAGGTGAAACTCAATTTCATCCCCTTGATCTTATTTTTCTTCACTGAAGTCAGAATTTGTTTTAATTTGTCAAATGCATAAATGTTACATACTTTTGCTTTAGTGAGAAATAGTTGACATGCCTTTCCATAATGAAATGATGCTTCTCTAGTAATGGGGTTTTTTAAGCACATGGTTATTGACAGTTTTAATGCTTGACAAAACCAAAATCCATATTTTTCCTTTTATTTTTTTTCTGTTGTCATTAATGCAGACACTACAACAATGTAGCCTTAATCTATAAACCAATTTTTAATTCTATTTGTGGTAAAAACAGTCAAATAGTTTAGGGGATGGTCTATTATTCTGCTTTAGTACAGGTAAAAATGCCTATCTTTTATATTTACCTTGAAATATTGCTGAGGAGTTATAGCAAAATGTTAAAAAGAAATCTATAGACAGGTGTTGTTCCTGCATGGTAAAGAACACTCCACTCCAGACTGACATGCAAAGCACCAGAAGGTCACTTTTTTCCTTATACAGACAAGCTCCTCATAAAGCCAACATTTTATCTGTATTTCATTAGCTTTTTTTTCATGAAAGACCTGCAGGTGTTTTTATGTACCCAACAAAAGATCTATTTAGCAGGTATAGTGGCTACAAACATTAAGAGGGATTGAGGACAAAATTACTGAAGATGTGCTTCAATGCATCCATTTGCTTCAATGTGTTCTATGCTTAACTGTGTATATGAAGTTTTTTTCAAATTCAGAAGTCTTAATTAACATTCAATGTTAATTAGATAACATCAAATTAGTTAATTAGTTAACATCTAATGGATCTTTCATGTTACGTAGAAACCTCATACACATTTGTAGAATTTTATTTGCAATACCAAATTTTCATGCAAATTTGGCAATTACTGAAATCTAATTACTCATTTCCACTCAGCCAAGCCACCTTGTGATTAAAGCAGTCCAATGCTACGGACTTATTTTATAAGATTTATTAATGAGCTATTTATAGTACCAGGGGTGTTCTTAGGAACAGTTTTCCCAGTCTATGAAGCAGGGTCAGCCTGATATTAATGGAATGTTTGTGATTTACTTGGCAAGCCACCAAATGTGTCTGAGCAGCATTATCAAGTTACATATTTATGCAAAATTCCAAGACATCTAAACTCAATTTTTTCTCCCTGATTGCTCTCCAGAACATATCAAACAGATTTACTATAGATAGGGAGTACATATTATCTAAGTACTTCATAAAGATCAATACCTGAAACATGCCTATGTGGAGACATCTTTCCTATCAGGCTCATATAAATCTGCTTATTACAGTGGAGCTCTTTCTAATTAAGTCCTGAGAAGAATCAAAACCTTAATGTAGACATTAAAAGGAGAGCACTAGTAGTGAACCATTTGCAATCTGTTTAAGCTGGTTACTAACTTAATTGCAAAATCATGGGATATTCTCACTTATGTGAGGGGTACACATGTAAAAAATGTGAAAAAAATTGATTTGCAAAAAAAGAAAAGTATGTAGGCTATGAAGGTAATGTAAAAAAAGACAAAATATTATTTATTTAAAATATAATCCAGTTAAATTTAAAACAACTTTTATAAAAGCAGGTAGCATTTGGTTCTATGTTTTATCAAATTTGTCTTTGAAAAAGTTTTTAAACACTATATATAATTTACAAGTCTTCATACATTTTGCAGCTAAAAGGACTGGGTAATAAAAAAAAATTTGATTTTTCCTGTGGCAGGCAGCTTTCCTGCAATAAGTGCAAGATGCTTTTTTTTTGAAATATGATATAACTACTGGACATAGAGCTTATGTATTGTTTCCCCACAATCTGCTGTAATGACTAATTATCCAACTTAAAAATCTACAACTATTGTATTAATTTTGATTTATTTAATTTTCTTCTGCTTCAGCTGCTAATGCTGTTTTTCTTTATGATGTCTCTGCTATATTAAAAAGCATTATTAGAGATCATCTTCCTCAAATAATATGTTTAGGTCATAGTTTCATATAATTTAAACATAGTATATATATTTCTATCACATTTTTGTTGTTTTAAGCACCAATATTTTAGAAACTTGTCTAGATTATCTTAAAAGCTTACAAGAAGTTAGAGGTCACTGTAGAAACAATAGTGACAAAAAATATTGTACCTAATAGTAGATGTCATTTATCTGGGAAAAACTGAATTTGAGATTTTAAATTATTTTTATAATGAATGAGACTTTATCTCAAAAAAATGTTTTGAATTTTTTTCAATAAATTATTTCCTTTGTACTTCTTAGCAAAAGAAGTAAGGGATTTGGTTTTCAAATTATTTGATCTGTAAATATTTACACTGTATTTGTTAGATGGCATATTTTTGCATAATTGTTAGGTCCCATATTATCAAAATGAATTCTGTTTCCTAGAAGCACTATTCATCTTTACCAGAGCTTAAGAGGAGATATTTTCAAATGCTTATGTGATGAATATGTGTAAACAAAAGTTTGGAAGACAACAGGACCTGATTCAAGTGAACACATGTAGGTGTTCAAAGCTATTTAAGATGATGTACTTTTTCTGCTACTCCACCTGGATATCAGCACTCTGTTGAATTTGTGTCATAGATAACTACATGCATGTAACCAAAGTATTGAATGCAGTTGTGCCTCGAATCCCGGCTAGCTGGAGACGCACACCCACGGCAGCTACATGAGTCCGTGCTTGAGGCCTCGATGCCCTCACTCCAAGTGGGGAGTGATTGGGGCGAAGGCACAGAAGGCCAGGACCCTCCCCACGTCAATGGTGGAGAAGGCTGCCCTGGAGTAGCGAGGAAGGAAAGCCAATACGCGAGGAGATCCCACAGTGAAGAGACGGGAGGCAACAGCCCACTGCAGGAAGGGGGTTTATTAAGGGACAGGCCGGAAAAGGACAAAGAGGAACTGCACTATGACAGGAGCTGCCGAGAACGGCCCTCGGGCCGATCTCGGAGTGAACTTATATAACTTTACAGAGAGGGAGGTACAAATCACCACAAACCAATCATGGCAGAGCATGAGATGAACGACAAACTGTGTGGACCAACAGGGAGCAAACGGAGGAGGGATCAACTCAGCCCGCACCAATCACCCTCCGCCCAGGGTAGAAGTTTCTGGTCCCTAGGTGGGGACAGAGGGTGATGGGCCGGTGGGTTGCCGGGGAAACAAGGAGGGGGTTAAACGATTGACATAACATGGGATACAAAAGGGCGGGAAAAACCATGGTAACTAAGAGATTGACATTAAACTGCAGGCGGGACAACACCCAAGGCAGAACCCTTAGAACTTTACAGAACCTTAAAACAGTCTTTAAAACTCTTAAAACACGACACAACATTGAAATTCTTGATAGCTATAGATTGATAAGAAAATTTGTAATACCTCTGATGCATATAGCAGCATTTTGTATTTTATAAACCAGAAATCTTAGAAAGCAAGGGAAGGCTCCAAATGTGAATATGACAAGATTCTGAAATTCTGATATGAAGAAAAGCATTGCTTAGAGCAGTTATTAATACATTGCATCCTCTCAAATTTTTACATGAAGCACTCAAAAAACTGCTGTGAATTACTGTGCTTTGAATGTGAGTCAACAGACTAGCAACAATAAAAATACACAGAAATTAACAATTTTTTGTCATTTTGTCCTTAGTGTTTTTGAAAATAGCTTTTAATTTTGTTTCAAGATATTTTACATGAAAAGATAAACATTAACAAGAGAAAGCTTGCTTACTGTGTTAGTTATTACTTTTTTTTTCTGATTTGAATGGTGGCATTATGCAGGTTTGTCAGATTTTAAAATACATGAATTAACATTGCTTTCGTAAAGAAAATAAGTTGGTTGATTTGTTTGTTTTTGACATGATTATAGAATGATCCATTACATAGGAAATTTCAGAAAACTAAGTTATCCTCATGAGGATATTCATTATGTAGTTTATGTCATTATTAGACAATGAAATACAGTGTACAGTTATGCTATCCAATCTACAGCACAGTGGAAAACCCCCCAGATTTTCCCATTCCCTAACATGTGTGTGGGAATTAAGACCTTGATCATTTCAAGTGCTTTGGATAAAAGGCTTGATCCCAATTCATCACTGTCTTCTGTCTTTTGAAGTGTAGGTCTTGACAGTGATTTAATGCTATGGATGTTGATATTGTTCATTGTATGTACTAAAAATGAAGAAATTCCTGTAATTTTGTGACTGTTTTGTATGCACAACTGCATTTGTATGTGTGCATATATATTGACATGAAAGGGCAAGGGAAGTAAGGGGAAGTCTGCGCTCTTTATGATGCTCTCTGTGTATGTAAATTCAGGGTAAAACTCAAGAATATTATTTCCATGAATGTTAGATCAGTGCTCCAGCTTATCTTTCATTGCTATAGGGAAACCCCATATAGAAATAGGGAAATTCATCTTAAACTGAATATTGTTAATATTGTTCAATGCTGCAATTTAGAAAGAAAAAGATGACAGAAATCAAATTCGCGTTAGAATTCCATTGAGACAAAAATTTGAATATCGGTTTAGAAAACAAAAAAGATATAAAGCTTCTGTTTTTTTCAGTTTTTGTAAAAATATAAATGTAATAAATATTTCCACTTAAGGTAACAGTGTAAGAAACTTATGGTTTTATTTCTTCGGCTCCTGCTATACCGAAAGGTGAGGAGGGTGCCCAGCCCCACTAAGGAAGAGATTGCTATGAAGATATGAGCGCATTAACCACGTTTGTGAAATTTTGCTTGTGAAGGATACAGACTTTTATTTTAAAACAGAACTTTTAATTTGACAAATACCCCCCCCAAAAAACAAACCCACAAATCCTTCAGAACTCAGTTTATTCTTTTTTTCACTTGTCATGAAAAAATATTTAACACAACATTCAAGAAGCCAACTCACCAAAACACAATGTTTCTCAAGTCCAAGGTTGAAAGAGATTGTATTGTAATTCGAACATTTCCAAATTCAACTCCATAGAAGTATTTTGCCACTATATTGATTTTGTTTCCAATTAAAATAACTCAAAAATCACATGTAAGCATCCTAAAGGAGCTTTAAACAGCCATAGCAAAAAGGCCTTTCACAGTTCTCCAAGTCTTGGACAGGAAACTTCTTGAAAAACAGAGTTGAGTGAAAGACCCCACAAACAAAAAACAAATTAAAAAAACTACACAGAGGGCAATAGAAATACAATATTTCAGCATGAACATGTCTGTACATTAGACTAAATTTTCTGCAATTTCATTGGAATAGAATTTCATATACATAGAATTTTAAGTTCCACTGAATCATGAGTCCAGAACAGGAAAAAAAGATTTAGGTGATGTTGGCTGGCTGTCACTTTTCAAATTTCTATCACTTTTATGAAAGGAAAAAAGATACATGATGGAAAACAGTGACTATTAAAAAATAATTTTAGTACATCCCCCATCCCCCAAAAAAAATTCAGAAAAAATATCCCCAAGAACCATTGTGCATAGTAAATGAAGTTCCAGAGATTAAGTGCTTATTAACTACCACAATAACAAATGTCTTGATTGCTTCACAGTAGTATTACTGTTCACTTTCAAAGCACCCAGAGATATTTGACTTTGGTTTTCAAATGACCATTTGAGTGTCAAAAGAAACACTTGGAAAAAAGTCAGAAATAATCACCATCACGAGCACATCTTTCCTCAGTGAGAAAAGTGATATAAAATGTGACTAATTAAAAACATTTATCATCTTTCTGTTCTCTCCTTTTTTTGTCCTTAACTACAATGCAATCATTTTAGTGATTGATGTCTTTAAACTCATGTGTTTAACTTAGTCATATGACTAAAAATGAGTTAAGTACTTAGTGGATAAAAACACTTCACTGAATGTTAGAATATTATCATGTGATAAATTATATTAATTCTCTTAAGTCTTATAGTGCTTGTCAAAATTGTATTAAATTTTCTCTTGAAATACCTCTGTCAAGTTCAAGTATACTAATCTATATGGAAAACCCACAAGTAGTGTACGTATCACAGTATTTCAAATTTATAAGTATTGAAATTAGTTTTCTTAATAAACACTACAGAAAAAAAAGTTGAAATCTTAACTTTGAGCTAAAACCAAAACAAATGTTTGATATTGATTGAATCTTTTTTCTGCAGGCCACCTTCACTGAGGAGTAGAAGTTAGTTTAGTACTTTAGGAAGAATCTATTCAGTATGTAAATAAAACTGAGAAGCAAATTATATGGACTAGATTTCACAAACAGAATAACAGGATTTTCTGAGTTGGAAGGTCCCCAAGAGGACCAACCACCAACTTCAGCTCTTAAGTGACTGGCCCATGTGGAGATCAACGCCACCACCTTGGTGGTATTAGCACCATTCTCTAAGCAACTGAGTTAATCTCAGGATTTTATTCAGTGTTATTTGCAGAAGATATGGTAATTGAAATGGGATGAAACAGAAGACAGAAATTAATTCTCAAAAGTGAAACCATTTATTTAAAAGGACACAAGAAATTTCCCAGAGAAAGATGTAATTGAAGGATGTGTGGTACAATTTAACAACTCTCTTCACAAAATCTGTGGTCATTGAAATGAACCTATCCAACTGAAGACCTAAAAAACAGATTTGATCCCTTTATAATGGGTAGCTTTTACTAAAAGATATTGAAAATTAAAAAAAAAGCTTTCAAAAAGAAAGTAGAAAAGTTCATAAAAAATAATTCAAGAACATGATTACTCATATAAAAATCATATTAATATAAGTTCTTGAGCCAAAAGCTGTCTGACCTTTGAGAACATTCTGAGCATTATCATCATATATTTCCTCTAATCTCACATCTGGGCAGATGTGGTGCATAGGACATGATTCAGTGTTAGCCTCGGCAGTGCTAAGTTTACAGCTGGACTCCATTGTATTAGAGGTCTTTTCCAACCTAAATGACTCGATGATTTCCCCCCAAAAATCTACCTTTGGCCACTGTAATAAACAAGATCTAAACCTATATGTACCTGCTGTTTAACATGGCTTAATTTTAGTGTTTACAGCAGCATGAGCAGCATGGCAAAACCAACTCCATCTATTACTTCTTTTCCAGGTCATATTAGCCAAATAGTGCTGGGAGGATGTAATCAAAGTCTTTTTTGGGGGGAGAGTTTTTACTGCAGGCTTCAGCTATGACACTAATTCAACCTGAATTCATTCATGCTTTCAAAATAATAATTCAAGAAATAACGCATGATTTTAAGTTAAGAGTTTAGTTGTTTTGTTTTCGTTTGTATTTTAAATTTCATTATGTTCATTGATTTGGTGTGCTCATTCTAATCATATGGTTCTTAGATGTTTCCATTTCGGAAAATAGACTTTTAAGTTGCATATTTATATTACATTGTATTTATTGTGTTAGAAAAAAAACTATATTGAGGCACGGGTTGGGGGTAGCTATGGAATTTTTAGTACTTCACAGTGTAATCAATTCTATACTCCTATGATTCAGAGATATGTAATAAAAATAGCTCTATTACATAGAAATATTTATTTTAACCTGTATGGATTTGTGACCTGGAACTAATGAGATTTTAACCTTCAAAAAATAGTGAAGCTCTGGATTCTGTGATGCAGCCTACACACTGCAGTGTCCTGTTTTGATCTGCCTTTCCTTTGTAATATCCCAGTGTCAGTATTTCATCCCATAACTGCAATACTCCCACAGTTGAAATAGTTTTTTGTCTTCTCAAGAAGTATAAGAAATCTCCTGTGGAAAACTCTGTATTTCATGCATATACTACTGAGTGATCATACTTTTGCCAAAATGAGCATAATATACTTGTATATGTTATATTAATTATGATTTAACACCATAATTCTAAATATCTAATTTCAATTGTTTAATAGACTAGAAAATTTTTTAATCAAGTGATTAATATCTCCTTAAAAAACTTATATTACTAAGTTAAAGTCTCAATCTGTTTTGAAATATTATCAGGCCCTTTGGCAGTTTGTTTGTAGAATAAGAGGAGTGCCTAAACACGAAGCACTAAGGAATAACAATATCGTAGTCATACTGCGCATCCATGTATCCCCATAAGACTTTCAAGGTATTCCTCTGGGTATGTTTTTGGATTTGCCTGTTTGTTTGGTTTTGATTAAGTACTCAGAACCTCAGGAATACATTCCCTCCAGTATTTATGCTTGTTCCCTCTTCTCTGCTCTCACAGGCATGAGCAGATTCCCACAACTCTGGCTGTAAGATGCTGAGATATAATTGCAGCATGCTGAGAAGGTAGGGGTAAAAGATGCTTCTCATAGTGTTCCACTGCCTCTGTCCACAAGTTAGCCATGTCCATTTTGCCCATTACTGTGTCCAAGCTGTGTCTCAAGTTGTCTTCTCTTAGTACCCAGTAATAACATTGATACAATTAAAACGTGAACTCTCCACATGGCATTTTATTCAGAGTATGGAAAAGTCATTCTGGAAGACTTATGAACACTGAAAAGGAGGACCTTTATGAGATAAACATGTATCTATATTACTTTTCTTTGTAAAGTGGGTTAGCTCTACCTATTTTATTCATGCCCAGATATTCATAAATTTGAAATAAATTATAATGGAAGTAGTGAAAACATATAACGGTAAAATGTATTATAAACAAGATGAAACAAATATTGAGGGGTTCTGAATTTTTTGTCCAAAACCAAACTAGATACTTTTCAGTAAAAAATGTAGCTCTTTCAGCCCTTTCCCTTAGAGAAGGAATCTGACAAAACTAAATCCCTCAGAAAATCATTAAAAATATAAAAATTATATAGAAAATAGATAAATTCATACAATAACTCATATAATAAATAGTGAAATCAAGCATTTTAAAGTGTAAATGAAATATAAGCTTTTCCAATTAATTTCTACAAATATTGAAAAATACCTGGAATACATACATGCAAAACAAAAAATTTTCTCTTTATTGTACAAATCAAGGAAGTGACATTTTATATAGTTAAGATTCTCTAAGAGATAGAAAGCCTAACTCAAGTAGGAAAAAACTATTAAGCTTTTCTTCTTCTAGTTTGTGTCACATGTTCGTGTATATTTAGGGTGTTTTGTGGGGACGCCATTATTATTAAACAGCCTTTTGAAATTCCAGTTTGTACCTGCCTACTTTTGTTCATACCTCTAGCACCAGAAGGTAAAATTTGTAGCAATTCTTTTGTTTAGCACCATTTTCAGTCAAAACAAGAGAGCAGTTGTAATTGTATATGTTAATAATAAAAGGTTAACAGCTCTACCCCTGTCAAAAGTTAGACACCAAACCTGAGCTCTTCAGTTTTACTTCAATTCCAGGTGACATTTTTATTTGTTTTTTTGGTTTTTTTTTTTGGTTGAGGTTTTAGCTATCAGGTGTTTTGTTTTGTTTTAAAATATTTTATGGTGTTCATTGTATGTATTAAGGACGTTTTCCACAGAATTGTAGAAAAAACAGCTCAGGAATTAAAGTAATAAAAATTTTTAAATTATTTTTGAACTTTCTCACATAGTTTCTAATTTTTAATGTAATTTAAAAGATAATATAACATTTCAGAATAGGTCCATATTTCAGAGTTCAGTACTTTCAGTTTAATATTTTCATACAGAAAATTATTTTAAAGTGTTCATTCACAAAACAAAGCTTTGCTTTCATGCCAACATAAATTATATTGAAGATAAAAAGTTCAACTGGGACATGAAAAAATTCGTTTAATTAGAAATCAAAGCCGTTGTCTAAGAAACTTCTTTGCACAATCCTCTCTCTCTCTCTCTCTCTACTTTCCTCTTGCTCCCTATGCTCTAAGATTATTTTGATTATTTTTCAAAGAGTAATAAAACTTTAAACTACTCAGTATAACCTCACAATGACACTCAAGTGTGCATACTTATTTATGTCCATATTCTTCACTCACAGCATCCAGAACAACTCTGAAAAAAAAATCAAAATGTAATTTACATATTTTTTTTCCTTTGGTATTTTATTTTTGTCATAAAATCAAAATATTAATTTTTGGAATAAATGTTACTTGAAATGGAATTTTATCATTGCACAGTCAGCTGTGATGCTAATAAATTATTTTTATATTTCTTATTGAGTACACAACTTTGATCACATTATAAGTCTCAGGGGAAAAAAACCCCACCTGTTATGTTATAATATAATTCATAGCAATTAATTACATTAAACAACTGCATTAATAGATTGCTAAACTAATTCATGGGGAGTGCAATGAAAAATAGTAAAAGTTTTCTGTGATTACTGACATAACTTGTGGTTATTGACATCAATTTAATTAGTAATTTTAAAGTAACACCATAAAGTCTAACATTTTTCTACTTTGTTAATGTTACAATTACACTTACAATATATCTGTTACTCACTCCACCTCTTTACCCAATCCCTTTTTCATACATAACTAATGTAAATACTATGTTCACTTGTCACTATTTGTGTATATGTACTGTCTTTACAAAAATATGTGTGTGTATGTAAATAATAAAATATTCAGTATATTGGGCATAGCTCTTGTGCACTATAAATAGTTATATTATTTGATGTAAAATTAAATTAAAACTTACCATTATTCCAAATTATTAAAAAAAAACCACTCTGAACTTAAAAAGAATGATTGCATAAGCATTTAATATGCAGTCATATTGAGTAAGTAATTTTGCAAGAAAGAATATAACTTTTAACAATCTATCTAACATTTTAGAAGGACAAAGTCAATGATAATATTGCTATACACATGTTTAAATCATGAAAAATAAAGTTACACAATGGAAATACAGGAAGACCTTTAGCACCAAAGTGGTTTGGGTTTAGCTAACATTTACCTCCAAATAAAGGAAATAACCTGACTCCCTTCCTGAACAGGTGACATGTTTATCTTACCTCGTGCCCTCCTGTTCCTCAGTAGTCTTTGACTTATCATAATGTGACCTTTATAATAGCTTTATAGAGGATCAATCAGGCCAAGACAGAAGCGTAATACAAAGAAGTATTCGTTATTTTATATTGGCTTAAACTAATAGAGATGACAAGTAAAACACAGGTGATTGATTTCTTGACCTTTAGAATGTTTTATATGTAAAGTGCATAAGTTCCAGACATACAAGATATTTAATGTTAAAAATGAATTTTAATGTTTAACTATATTTGTTATATGCTGCTGATGGAACTCAAGTTTCATGACAGAAAGATATACTGTTTCATCTCTTTGCAAAGAGCCTTCATGAACTTCTCTGATACTTTTCCAGTTCTTTCAAGCATATATTGAATTTTCAAGGAATAAAATCTCTTTTAAGAGCTATTCATTTTACATGACATGAACTGAATTGGAATCAAGCCAAAATCAAGTTCAGAAATTTTTCAGAGGCTAATTTTCCAAACACCTACATAAATTACTAATGTATCTTTGGGACGGAATATAAAATGACAGCATTAAACATTGTGTGACAATAGGAAAAATTGGTGAAAAATCCATGTTTTCCTGTTTTGACAAACATTAGAACCCATTTCAGAAAGAAACTAATGATCTAACAATCTAAATTCTATAAGGAATTTATTGAATCTTTATGCATTTTTACACTACGGAAAGTAAATTTTGAGGACTCACTCATAACTTGAGACTTTGTATGTAGTTCTTGAACTCCCTCTTATATTCTTTAAGTCTTAACTTTTGTGATCTTCAAAAAATGTGTACTTAGGCTAACATGCAACTACATTGATTCTCCCTAGAGATCAAAATATGGATCTCATTATCAAACAAAATCCAAGTGACTATCCTCATCTGCTCCCTAGTTAAAAAATTAATTTCTGACTTTTTGTTCTACCACTACTATGAATCTGAATAGAAACATATTGATACATATATATATTTTTTAATGCATGCATTTCAAACGTTGTCTTTTTTTTCTCTACTAGGTAGTGTCATCTACAATTCATCCTTTTGATGCTTTGTAAGCCAAGAGAGTCTTAATTTTGCTGAAAATACAACAGGCTTTAAGAACAGATTAGTTGTGTAATTTAACCATTATAATCTATCTTATCAACTCCTTCCCCCCGCAAAAAACAAACAAACAAACAAACAAAAAAAAAAAAAAAACCAAAAAAACCGAAATAATTTACATGGCCACAGATTAGAATGGACTCTTCTAACTGAGGTCCTTCTTGTTCCTGAATTAAAAAATTTTTAGTCACTAAGGTAACTATAGATGCAGAATGAAATTGTATTTATCTCAAGAAATAAAAACGGCTATCATTTATGCAAAAGGAAGAACAAAATTGTAGCCATTAATATTAGGGAGACTAAATTTAAGTGGATTTCCTCAGCTTGCTTATTATTGTTTTGCGCTAGTATTCTAATTTGTAGTAGATATATTGCCATCTCAAGCAATATCTATCAACCATACCACATAATTATACAAATTAAACACAAATTTAGCAGTTCTGATGTTTAGTTTGTGACTAATACTTAACTAATGAATGTTAAATAATATAGTAAATATGTTTGTTAAATGCCCTTTCCTGGGACAAATTGGAATATTCACCTCCTACACAGTGGTAAAAGAATACACAAATAGCACACAAAGTATTAGAGTTTCTGTATTCATCCTGCCGGATGCGTAGATGTCAAAAAAAAAAAAAAAAATAAACTCCAGGAAAGAGGTTGAAATTACTGTGATTTTCTACTATCTCCATGTTATGAAACTTTCTTCCCCTTTTCCTTTCTCCTTTTGTTTCCCCCCCATTTTTTCTTATTAAAGTGTGTTTTAGGAAAACCAAACAAAATCAATGTGCCTTTCAGAGACTCACAGAATCTGTAAGGTTAGAAGTGACCACAGTGGGCCACCTGGTCCAACCTCAATGCTCAAGCAGGGTCATCCTGGAGCACATTGCACAGGATTGCATGCAGACAATTCTTGAATATCTCCAGGGATGGAGATTCCACAACTGGACACAGTAATCCAGACGTGGTCTCCTTTCTTAAATCTGTCAGGATTTGATCAGAATTATTATTGAAATAATTATTCCCTAAGAAGTGAAAAAAATGCAAGGATTTCTGATTTCAACAAGCATTTTCTATTCTCTATTTAAAATTTAGACCTCCTGGAATTTTCTGTTATGTCTGTTAAATTGTCCTGTCCTTGTCCTCTTTAAGATCCTGTTCTCTTTCAGGATATTGTCTCTCTCCTCAATGCAATCAAATGTTACATTTTCAGACAAGAATTTGCAGCTGATATATTTGTACATTTCCAGATCCTCTAACAGAATGCTGACTTAATATTCCTTATCATCATTAACTGAGTATTATAGTAATCTGTAATTTTCACTTTCCTTTTTTTCCAGAATAGGAAAAGATCAGAACTCCCAACTGTAAGCAACAGAAGTCTTACACTTATCAACATTTTCCTTGGCATCTCAGTGTCACTTCAATTAAATTCTTTAGTCAATTCCCACTTGAGTTGGGGTTACAGAATAGGATTCTTAGATTTTGTATTCTTTGCAGAAATATCATGAAAAGCACTTTAAAAATTACTATAATTATATCACGTAATACATGATTGGACATGGAAAAATTTCTGTAGTCCCTCTAAGACTAAGAAATAGTAAAAGTGTCAAAGAGGACTAACACATGAGGAAAACACTAAAAAATCCCAATGCAGAGGCAGAGAACCAAAAAAAATTATAATGGAACATATCTGCTGTTACAAAACATCAGTCTTTAGAAAGGTACTAATGTTTTTTAATATTCTAACATGATAGTTCTCCACATACAATATAGTTTCATCAAAGAAAAAAAAAATAGTCATGCAATAATGATAAACACAGTAAATGTTTTCTCCATGACCATTAACAATCAAAACTCAAGATCAACTTGACACTACTGATCATTACCAAATATAAAACTCAAATTGTACTACTAATAAATCTTTAATTTTATGTGTATGTGTATGTTTATGGATTCGTAGCATGTACTTCATCTTTGTCCATAAGAAAATATTTTTATAAAAATTACTCCAACAAATTAAATTTATTGCACATTTATTTGTTTAATTTGAAATAGTTACAGAATTCCAGTTTCAGGAAATTATACTGTGGTACTTATTCATGTTTTAGTCTTGTTCAACACAAGGTTTTCTGAAAAGTAAGTACTGAATCAGATTGTTTGTTTAGCCATCTTCCCAGAAGAAATCTAGATCATGCTGTCATGGGCTTAAAAGAAAGATTGGTATTTGTGACATGTACAGGTACATCATGAGTAATATCTGATATGAAATACTTTGAGTATCTTAAAATTCTTTTCATCCAAATATACTTTCATATGAACATATATGTACATATATATGTATATACAGATATATGTGCACATATCCATATATATATATATGTATATTTATTTCAATCTATATAAATATATATTTTACATGAAAGCTGTACTATAGTTTCACACCTAGTCCCCCTTACCACATAAATCTTTTATATATCCTTCTAAAAATCTTGCTTTCATCTATTGTCAAAACTAGTTGACAAGTAGTCCAGATTTTTCAAGTTCAAGAGCCTTGTTTGATTCTCACATTTTCTTTTCTTTGTAACACTGGAGGTTTTAGTTGCAATTCTACAGATCCTAGGCTTGGACTTCTCTCTATGTTTATTATTATTTTATGTTGAATACATTTTAAGTCACACTAACCATAGTTTGCAAACCTGGAAAGATACACTCATTATTAATTAAAAATATTAACACCAGGTACTTCAGAGAATATTATTTTTTTGGAAAACCTAGATAACAGCCTCAGCCAATGATTTTTTTTTACAATAATTTTCTTAAAGATATCCTATAAGAATTACCTATTTACTATAATTGAAGCATAATTTTATTTTTCTGTAACAAGACACTTAGTTTTAGTATCTTGTTTACAAGACACTTGTTTTAGTTTACACTTAGCTTTCAGTAACAAGACTAAGAACATCCTTCTGAATTTTAGGGTGAATAATTAAGATAGACTTTTCAGCAAAAAACTATTACTTATACTTGAAATGCATCCTATCTTGTAACTTTAGAAGTCCACATGCCCAAATTGTGTCGTTTATGACATCCAAACCACGGGAAATAAATACTGGATTTCTTGAAAATCTTTCATCTCTCTTT
>VZSU01000398.1:534097-585297 GCA_013398715.1 Nesospiza acunhae
AGAAATCATAGATAAAGTTAAATGAAAGGTAGTCTCTGTGCTAACCATATTTCAGTTGCAAAACTGTAAGAGGAACTTTTCATTCAAGAAAGAAATAAGGAAATAATAATACAATAGTGGAACATAAAAATCTGGACAAAAATCATGTAAAAGGGTGACTGATCTGAAAAAATGGAAAAAAAAAATAATCTTAGTGGTTGGCTACGCTTGAGGTCATCGTGATAGACTCTGTTACTCTGCTCACAGTCAATGAAGAGAAGTAAACACTTCCAGGAATGATTTATCTCATCCTAAGATCAGTCAGGTCAACTGTGACCTAGAAAAGTAAGTATTCTTTTTCCCACTAGTTAGAAAGGACACACACATAAGACTATCTCATGTCAATGTCTGCAATGTGGATACTCAATATAACTCATCAAATTTCTATAGTCATTTGCATGGTTTTCCATATATCTAGTCAGATTCTATTTTCAAGAATGTTTAAAAGTGGGAACAAGATGGAAGGATTTCAATGGAGATGAACAGACCTAAATGAAAAATCTTAATGAAGTTAGCAAAGTTGTTTGCCTGTCTCTAGAAAATCTCAAATTAAAAATTGAAAGAATTCACACAAACACATTCACATATACATTCAGACTTTGTAAAAAGGTAAATATGACAATATGATAGTTAAGCAAATATTTGTTTAACAGTTATACAGTCTCTCAGACTGAATAAAATGGCAATTTAAATTTACAGAGTTGAGTCCACTACATTAACATGAGTATGTCATATGCTTAGTCACATTAACTGATTGACATTTACAATGGACAAACTTAGTATGCCACATTTTCCAAATAATTGACTTTGATTAACTGGTTAGGTATCAGTGTTTGTTTTTTTTTTCTCTTCTGTTATCCAGATATGATTTTTCTCAGAGTCTGTGTCTATCTAGAAATTTTCACCACGATATTTCAGTGTACTAGAATAATAAAGAATCATTGATTAACCACTCAGTGTGGATATCAAAAACTTTGAAACGTGATTTATAAAGAAGCAATCTTTTAAAGTTTCAAGGAAAAAAGGAATATAAAACTATCAGTACAAAATGAAACTTTAATTCAGTGCCTGACTTGCCTCCAAATATTTGAGAACTTCATTCATTATATTAGAAAATGCTGTGGAAAAAGAGAAAGCCTAGGTGCTGCTTTGTTCATCTTTAAACCCCACAAAAATATTTTTTAGCCTAGTTGTCACAGTGAATACCAGGTGGGCTGTTTTCCGTCATGTAAACATATTTTTGTAGGGCTATTAATGACTGTTTAGAAATTCTTGTGGCTTCCAGCTGCTGCTTTTGAAATCTGCAGACTTATTTAATTCACACTTGCTATGTTTGCCAGCCCCATATTATAGATCTCTGTAAAGATCTGTAAATCCAGCTGCATAGGAAACAGTCTGTTTTACCCATAGATTACCATCTACAGTCAGGCACCTGATCTTGGTTGTCCACAGGAAAAGAATTTAGCTTTAAAAACTGTTAAGGATCAAAATCTTGTTTACAGGCAAGGAGGAATCACCTTATATACACAATCAATAATTTGTCATTAATATAATTGAAATTTTAGCAGTTTAACCCAATAATCATTATTAGTTCAGATCTGATTGTTACAGAAAAAGAAGGAATAGTTCTACAGAGGAAAAAGTCATAATAAATGTGCATGCTTTACAGTTGTGGGGTCTTCAATGTTAGCTTATATCCCATCCCTTTTTATCCACAGTTATGCATCTCTAGCCCACATCCTGTGTCCCCACTGTACTCTAGTACCAGAAACCTTTTTATGCTGTCATTAAGTTCTCGTCCTAAAATGTTGGTGACACTGCTCATAAGTTATTCAAAAGCAAACCAAATTGGCTGGTTAATTAGAAAATTACTGTCACAGTTAAACCAAGTGAAACAAAGCTGCAGGCAGTTTAATAAAGGATTGGAGAGAGAAGGTCCAACAAGCCTGAGTCCTAAGGCTTTGTGCAAAACATGTGCCCTGTTACTAGCAGTGTCACTGGTATACTTTGAGCCATAGGATATTGAAAGGTAATGCTGTTCAGGTACAAATTAACATCCTGCCTTCCTCCAGCTCTTGATATTAGATACTCTAGGATGTCAGAAAATGGAGACTTGGAGGCCAGTTGGAGATTTGGAGTTTGGAGGCCGGAGATTACACATATGACGCAGTTTGCATAAGTTCCATATTCTGGAGGGGCAGCTGGTGGCCAAGGAGAGCTGCTTTAAGGCACAGAGGATGGCATAAAATGCTTTTGTCAAACTTGCTGTATATACAATCAATTAAGAGAGAAAGAAAGCTTTTTGAAATGGCAATTCATCCCAACCAGAGATAGATTCAACATGAGGAAGTGAGCCATGACAGGGTTCTCTCTTATGACTACAAAGGGTAAATACACAGCTACCTTAGACTTGGAAACCTAAATTTCAGACAGCAAAATGAAAATGGAATAAATAATCATTCATGCTATAATATCAGCAAATATTTTTGAGTCATCCTTGACTACATGTTTGCTCACTCACTATTAAAACATTTCAGGATGAGAGACTTCTCTGTTTCTGAATTCATATGTCCATGCTAAAGTAGCAAGGCTCACTTACATGCCCCAACACCATACTAGTAAGTCTATTTGTCTGTGATCTGTTCCAGAAATAACCTCTGTGCTTGTTGACTATTGTCTGTATAGGCATATTCTCTCTTTTTAAATCTAAAAACCCCTACTTGTTTACATATTTCTTTTAAACATAAATCAAAAGTGTGAAATGGAGAATTTAACTGTCACACCTCTTAAGTAATTTTCCTTTTTCATGCTTTGTGAAACAACTGTTTCAGTCCTAGCTCCCTCCTGTTCCTTACTCCAAAGAGCTTCTCTCTTAGAAAATAAAACAAATTCTTAGAGAGTGGGATAGTTAAACCAAAGAACATTATATTGCAGAGAATGACATTCAACTAATTTTCTTTATAATCATTCCTAAATGGCTGATCAGGGAGTATATATGGAGAGGAACTGATTAAATAATGATAGCTATCCTTCAGCTAGTATAGTTAGCTGAACTGAATTAATCATAAATTCTTCTTTTTGAGTTCAATAAGCATACTGGTCTAGAGAGCATGCCTCAAAGGTCAGCATGCTTTTTGGGTTCTCTGGAGTCCATTTGTTGGCCAATGGCTCTGAGCTGCTTGACTGTAAACCGTCTTTTAGCTCTACTGAGGATAAATTCTGGTTGCTCTAAAGTAGGTTTTGAGTTGATTTTCGAATTGTTCTTATGGGGTCATGAATTGTCATCAATAGGGACACACATGAGCTTAAAAAAAGACATCTGATTTTCAAGACACTTTTACTGCCTTGAAAACTCTCACTGCAGCAATTAGTTGCATTTGATATAATGAACTAAGTGACAAGTTGTTGTCTTGCACTTCTTTTTGTAACTTTATAACCTGAAGGGATCCTGAAAGACTTAACTTACGGAGATTTTATCTAGAAGTTTTTCTTTTCTGACAAACTGGTATTATATTCTGACCTTGGTAATACCTCCAGAAAAAATGAATTAATACTCCCTCATTTATGAAACATCTCATACTTATCCTTTGTTTTATTCACCTGATACACTCCTATATGTGCTGACTCACCCTTTCCTGTCTAGCACTGGATCAAGTACACCTATAAGAAAGATGGGAATGAAGATTTTAGCAGTGTCCATTGTGATGGACAAAGGGACAAGGGTTTTAAACTAAAAGAGTAGTGATCCACACTAGATATATTAAAATAAAAAATCTTTACTGTGAGAGTGGTGAAACATTGGCACAAGTTGCTCACAGAGGTGGTCAATATTCAAGGTCAGGTCAGATGTGGCTCTGAGGAACCTGATCTAGTTGAAGACATCCCTGCTCATTGCAGAGATGTTGGATTGGATGAACTTCAAAGGTCCCATTTGACCCAAAACATCCTATGGGTCTATGAAATAATTTTTTTTTTTTTTTAGAAAATGAATTCTGAGCTTGAAACTAAAATATCCACATTTTAGCTGCTATGATGTACTCCTTCAAATGCAAATACTAATACTACTGTAAGCAAGACAAATGACGGATGTGAAACAAGGTCTGTACAGAAAGATTATATCCTTTATTAGGAAAATGTTATGAGTGGAAAAAAATTGACTTTCTCATATATTATTTCTTATTCATGTTTGGTGTTTGCCTTTTCAGTATGTCGACCTTGTCTTGGTACAAAGATCATCTGTTTTGTTTGTTTTCTTTATTTTTCTTGTTTGTTTTCCTAAAGGCATTATCTTCTGACATGCCAAGATTCACAAAATAAATGAGAGATTGTGGTAGAGTTGCATGTTGCAGTATGAGAAGTTGTAGCATGATGTAATGCTGGTGTAATACACAATAATGTTTCAAGACAAAGGACCAAAATACTGCTTTTAGGTTGCAGAAATCAGCCAGGTTTCATGTCTATCTGTTGTGTTCAACAGGCCTGTGTGGGGTCTATCCTGCTCCTTTCTTTGCCAATAACTCTGTACTTCAAAGCCCTTTACACCAACCAATGATTTTCATTTATGGCCTGACTCTTAAGGACATATTGAAAATAACTTAAATGTACTGTCTAGATACTTCACTCTTTGTGTAACTAAATGAATTATGAATCAGGCCCAGTGAAACAAGCAGCAGTTTTGCCAAGCCACCCACTCCAAGGACCTTTCATTCATTAGAGGCTCAGCTGTCACAGTTATATCTTTAACATCAAAAAAGGTATCCAGATTTTAATATTCTAATTGCTCTTTTGTAGCGTGCCTTTGGAAAGTAAAAAGAACAAGAAGCAACCAGTGAAGTAATCATAAGCTTTAATACTATGAAATGTAACTGTCCCACATGATAGCCCTAATCTTTCATGTATGTGAGGGCTTACTTCCCCTGATATTGCTTATTATCCAGATATCATATATGTATGACTTCATTTTATGCCAAATTTTCCCGTGATGATTGGGTCTTATTGGCTTTTTTAAGTTAATGGAAGTAGCTTTATTCACTTCAACAGATCTTCGACAGGTTAGATTAAGCACAAGCTCATAAAGGACAAGTTAGACATCAGGAGTAGTCATCACAGATTCAACCAAGGGAAATCATACTTGATGATCTGGACAGACCTCAATGATGAAATAACTGGTAGAGGGGGAATAGCAGTGGATATTGTCTACCTGGACTTCAGGAAGGCCTTTGGCATTGTCTCCTATAAGATCCTCACAAACAAGTATTTTCATTTAAGATCAAAGACACAGTCTAGTCAGAGTCTGGTAAGTAGCAGTGAACCCATGGGTCAGTAGTGGGTCAAATCCTGTTTAATATTTTGATTAATGATCCAGATGATGGAGCAGAGTGTACCCCTCAGCAAGTTTCCTGATGACGCAAAAGTCTGAGGAATAGCTAATATGCCAAATGGTCATGATTATGTTCAGAAGGACCTCAACAGACTGGAGAAATTAGGCAGCAGGAAGTTCACGGAGCTCAGTAAGGGGAATTGGAGTCCTACGCCTGGCAAGGAACAACCTCATGCAATAATATATGCTTGGGGCTGCCTAGATGCAAAAGAGTTTGGCAGACTACACCCTGGAGGAAAGTTGGGGAATACCAACTGAAACAGGAGCCAGCAATGTGCTCTTACCCCAAAGAATGCAAAAGGAATCCCAGGCTGCAGTAGGCAAATGATTTCCAGCAAGTTGAGGAAGGTGGTTCTTCTTTAATCAGCATTTGTCAGGACACACATAGAGCCTGTCTGCAGTTTTGGGATTCTCAGTACAAGCCAGATGCATAAGACATGGATATAGTGGAGAGTGTCCAACAAAGAGCATATGGATGGAGGAGACAAGAAAAGGGATAGTTCAGTCTGAAGAGGAGAAGGCTCTGGGGAGATTTCATTAATGTGAGAATATCCAAAGAGAGGTTCTAAAGCAGCCAAGCTTTCTTCCAGTGATACCTGGTGACAGAATCAGAAGGCACACAGTGAAGGAGAGAAGGTCCCACCTGACCATCAGAAATGAGTTTCCTGTGAAGGTGACTGATCACTGACACAGGGAGCCCAGAGAGACTGTGGAGATATTCACCTCACCTTGGAGATATTCAGAAGCAATTTAGACATGGTCCTGGGCATACAGTTCTAGATAACCTTCCTTCAGCAGGGGTGTTGGATGAGATGACCTCCAGAGGTCCCTTCTAACCCTAAACATCATTTTATTGTGGTAATAATAAATACAAAAGATTGCTATCCACTTTGTGTTAGCATGAAGATTATGTAAATTTACTGTAAAATATTGTTATGAGTAGTACAATTTGGATTTAATGTTTGAATGTAGACATAAAGGAATATATGTGTTGTTTATTATTAAAATTTCACGCTTGAAATATATCTGTTCATCACCTCATCTCAAAATTCTGTCAGATATGTTCATTGAAATGGACAGTAATTAAATTCAGAGTATTGCCAGTCCTTTTTTTATGTGTGGAACAATTTTTCTCATTTAAAGATCAGGAAAACAAAATACTAAAAATCACTCACATAATTCCAGAAGAAAACCATAATGTTATTGCTAGATTTAACTAGTCTTTATCATTTCAGAATTTTGCATATGAAGAAAATAACTGTGCCCTGCTATCAATTCTCATTAGAAGCCTTTCATATGAAATAGATATGATTTCCACTTTTGTATAATATTTAAACTAAATTACTGTGACCCACAAGTGTACACCATCCCTGGTAACTGGATGCATTTTCATTAGCTGGACAATTCTTGCTTATACTTCAGTAACCTGTTGGGGAAAAAACCAAAATTGGCTAAGCAATTAAAATTCAAAATAGCTCACAATAGTGAACATAGTACCTGATTTAACATAATGGACTAGGCATTGAAAAATTTCAATACCTCATTTTTGGACACAGATTTTAATGAGAACAGAAACTGACACAATATTAATCAGCATGACATGATTCCTTGAACATAAGGGGAATAGGACAAGTGAAAAATTAAAATCTCAAAAAGTTCTCATTAGTCTGATGACTAAGAACTGAGGATGTATTGGGTCACTATAATGCAATCCAAGAGGAAAGAACCCTCTCAATTTCTCAAGCACTTTGAATAATAAAATAAAATACTGAATTGCAGAGAAATACAGAGATTTTTTTTTATGTTCTATAAGTGAGATGTATTTCATCTTACCAATTTTCATTTCCAGCAGCCTGATCTTGAATGGGACCTGTGTCCTTGAGCAATGCATCTGGATGTTCTAAGGAATACACAGAGCAAGGTTACTAAGCAATATTCCTATGTTAGTAGTAAATACTCTTTTTTTATTTGAATCTTCTCTACTAAGTAGAGCAAAAGATGAGAAATGTCAATAAAACATTGCCACTGATAAAAAATGAGACATATAACACACTTTATTCTTACTGACAAGAGAATTGTCTTTTCTTGTGGTTCTACAAAATAATTTATTCTTAAGTATTTTGCTAGACCTCATTAAATTTCTCTAAGTAGCATTACATTATGCTTATAAAATTATATATAGTTTGGTTATTAATAGTAATATTAATTAAAAATAGTTGTATCAGTAGGGTTTTGCCTGTTATCTTTCTGGGTTTTACTGCCTTAATAGGATAAAATGCAATGCAAGTGGACATAATTTTGAGATGCTTATGACTTCTTATGAGCAGTAATTTTTGATTTTCAGGCAGAGATTATATAGCGCTATGTGACATTTGTTGTCTTCACCTTAAGTTTCATGTTGCATTGCTAAAGTGGTAACAGACTCTCACTAACATTACCCAGCATTTCTGAGGAGGATTATCTTTTTGTTATTTCAGTTATTTATACTTCTCAACTGTTCTTAAGATCTTTCAATTCTATGCACTAAGAGATTCTCAAGAATGTTTTTCAGTTACTTAATATTGTTTGGCATTTCCTAACACAGATGACTTCATGCTGAGTGTGGGGTGTTTGTCTGTTATCTGCAAATTTAAAGTCATGTAAAATCCTATGGAATTTGTTGACAAATATATTTTGTCTAGTCCAAATCTTCTATTAAAATCTTGTATATGTAGTAATATTAGGGAAAGTCTAACATGGTAAGTCTAACATTGCTCTTCAGTTCAGGAGTAATGCTGAATTTTTAAACTCAGAGGGAATGAAACCAAAGCCAAAAGCCTCAGACACACCGTAAAGGTTTTGTGTTGTAAATAGTTGCCAAGTATTATCTGAATTATCAAACCAAATTTATTTCCTTGGCATTTCAGCAAAATGATATTAAACTGAATTCTGCCTGTTAAAATTTGAATTGATTATGATCAGACAAACAACTATTATTATAATAATCAATTCATATTGGCTTACTGGAACATTATTTAAAGCATACAGTGTACAGGCTTTGCACTACTTGTGAGGGTAGATAATCTTTCCTTTAAAGTGTAGAAATGGGGTGGACTAAAAATGAATTCCCTAATTGAAAGGTGGAAGCTGAAATCTCTGGTGCTCTCAATAATGGTCTTCTAACTGGTAGGTAGGAGGACCAAGAAGAAGAAAGGGAAAGGTGAGGAGATGAAATTGTTAAGAACACCCCATATTTTACTCTTTATATAATCTTTAATGCTAACATAAATTAAAATCAAAATAAATGTGTTCCAAAATACCCCAGGTTTTTAATTTAGTATTTTGACTTCTAAATTATGAGATTAACCATAAGAGATTACCATATATTATTATACTTGAAAATGTATTTTTAAGTGTTGTTATATAGCCCATTGTTTTCTAATTAATAGAACAGTCTGAAAAATTAAAACAACTGCTAACAATGAAAATTTAAAAATTATCCTTTACTTTGCCATTCAACTAAACAGTAATAGAATAAAACTAATAAATTTTAAAAATTGCTTCTGATGACACAACTTTTTATATGGTTGCTATTGACTACACCAAGTTTCATGAGCACACTTCCAAATTGTGACAGACAGATGAAAAATACAAAAATGAAATCATAGGCTGTTATTAATCTCTGCACATGATAGTTTGAAATATGAACTGTAATATTCTAGAATATGAACTGAACTATAAAAGTATATTTTCACTGAGAGTAAGGAACAGAGATAAATTAAGTACACGTCCTTGGTCTGTTAACTGTTCTAAAAGGATAGCAATATCTTAGAGATCAATGTATTGAAATGCCATGGCTAGATTTATCAGGTGATATCTGCTAAAGTTCTGAGATATAACGCTTGCACTGTTTTCACATAACAGAAGTTGCTATTACTGACAACTGAAGAACTCCTAGTCTTCTGCTTACACCTACACACCTCTGTTTCCTTTACAGTGTTTTGTTGTTAGAATGATACTAAAAGGTTCAAAGTCCTTATTATCCTTTGCAAGTGAGAAAGAAAGGGAAAAAAAGAAAGCAAGAAAAAAAAAAAGGAAGATGATAGAGAGCCAAATAAGCTAGTCCTCTTCCCCCACCCCCTTGCAGTAAGAAAGGGACAAAAAACAGAGATTGTGGCTTGAAGTATCAATTTACTGAAAGCACAAAGCAAGAAGAAGACATCCACAATAAACTCAGCTAAATGATATAAAAAGAGAAGGCATTTTCCCTAAAACAAGTTGCTTACCACTATGAACAAAAATAAGATGGCAGACACCCCCCCTGTATGTGGCATCCCCATGGCTTCCTGAGCCAAAGGCAATAGGGTGGCTGTACCCACACTCCACCAATGGTGACTTTGGGAACAAAAACAATATGGCAGGGGGAGTTCCAGTGGCTACCATTTCCTGTGCCCCGACCTGAACACAGTACAAGACAAACCCCTGGAGACCAGGTCATCCAGGTAAGGGTCAGGTCGCCTCTCTGCTGAGCACGTGCCAGTGCTGCCACTTCCAATGCTCCTTCACACTGCAGGGTCTCCCTGCAGCTCACTTCAATTTTCCTACTGCTCTGCTGGGCTCCCTCTTGGTTCAGCTGGCTCAGCTGCTACCAGCACTGCTGGTCCTGGTTGTTTCACCTTGCTGGGGTGAGGGGGAAAACAGTCCTTCCAGGATGCCAACTCAGCACTGCCACAGCCCCACTGGGCTCAGCCACACCTTGTCACTGCCCCTTCAGCACCATGCCTCACATGGCAGCACATCACCACCTCTTCTCAGCAGCACATCCCACAAAGGCATCACAGAAAAGGGGATGGGGAGAAAAAAGGACAGGGTGCAGAGGATGGGTCTGCAAATATTATGCCAACAACCTCCAGCTAGATAGAACCAAGAAAAAGGTCTGATTTTTGGATATTCCTCCTGGCACCCCTACCCCAGTGATGACTGGGTGGCATAGAATAAAAATGGCACTAAACTCCTGCCCAGCAGTCCCTCCAAACCAAGACACCAGATATTACTCCATACTAAGTACCCTATGCTCCTGTTAAGTTTCCAGGCATTTAATAAATGTATGTATACGTATATACATAGATATTCATTGACTTAGCATATATACATTAAAGAAACAATTGGTTTCCACATAGTAGTTTCAATTCTGAATATTATCTGTATCTATTGCATTGGCCTGTTTCTGAACCAAGGGAGTAAACCAGATCTCAGTATCTGGGAAGGAATATCACAAGGACTTAGATGCCCACAATTAAAATACCTAGAAGAAACAGATGGTTGATGGCAGAATACTCAGACTCTCTTTGGAAGGAAACAGAAGCACACAAGTGGAGATTTGACTAGACTGAATTTGATCCACATAAATAGTGAGAATTATTTCAGACATTGCATACAGAAAACAAATTAGAGAGAACCCTTTACAAAGCAGTAAAATAAATTATCTAAAAGAAAGACAAGTACATACTCATGAGAAGGGTTCCAAGATGTAAATTTCAAGCAATTCAATGCATTGACAAGTAATGACCATCGAGAATTATTTTTAAGTGGAAAAAAGACTTATCGTCTCTTTAAAATTTGGTAAGCACAGGTAGAGTTGTCCTGGCACTTTGTAAAGATTGAAAAACACAGAAATAGAAGAAAACAACAGTTGAACAACTTTACTGTCAGAAGGCAAAAAAAAAAAAAAAAAGAAAAAAGAGAAACTGTAGAAACTGTACATGCTGGTAGAAATGCTTAGATGTAAAATCATAAAGATAAAGACATGAATTATAAACATCAAACAATATAACTGAAAACATAATGGTTCTATAAATATATTAAGGACAACATAGTCAAAATTATAAAATCATTTTCATACGGACACTCTACATTTTCTTAATCCAAAAATAGTAGTTAGGATAGATAACAACAGAATTATATTTGAAAAGTATTGAAAAGGAAGACCAGTACAGAGTGTGCGCATAAGTCACAATAAACTCAAAGAGTTCTCTGGCAGGAAAAGTATCATCTAAACAAGCATTAGAAATTGTTGTCATTATAGTGCAAGAGTTCTATTGTCATTACACTGCAAGGGTTCCATATTGCTAGAGTTTTGTACCTCCCTGATGTTTCTTTCAGGCAGCTCCTCTAAGCACTGACTCCTCCTTGTCCTCACAGCAGCCAACTGACTCCAATTCCCCTCAGCCAACCAATCCGCTCTTTTATGACACTCTTCTGATTGGCTACAGCTGTGGCCTGTTAACATCAGGCCTGCTCCGAATCCTTAATAATTGGCTCAGTTGCAACTGTTTAGGTGGTAGGATTACTTTTTATACTACCTTTATTTACTTATGTTCTATCCCCCTACAAGAAATTTCCTGTAAAAGTTGAGAAAAGTTTTCCCAAAAGTATTTAAGAAAAAAAGTAGAAGTGGCATCTAGTGATAAAGAGTGTTGAGGATTGAAAAAGTCATAGAAGAATAAAAAGCAGACATAACATCCATCTATGGAAAGAGTAGGAGAAAGGACTTAGAAGGGTGTGAAACAAAGAGTCTAACTCCGATTTCCAAATGAACGCTACTGGAAATTATTAAGCAAGAGATTGTTGTAAACATCTATATAGCATCTATAAAGTATGCAAAACCATCTGATGTGGATTTGTGAAGGACAGCCCGTGTAAAACCAGCTTACCATCTTTTCAAGCGCAACTAGTATAATGGATAAGGGAATAAGTAAATGACATATATGTTTTTTTTAAAGTTTTTTTTTTAATAGATATTTTTAAATTACTCTTTTATAAGGAAAATAGTCAATATGTATCAGACATTATTGTGGTAATAGTATTTAAGAACTGGTTGTAAACTTAGAATATGACTTAGAAATATTATTTCCGTTCCTCCATTTTCAAAGTTATTTAGTAGAAGAATAAAGTATTTACCATTTTTTAATATTTCCTCTTCTTCTTCTTCACCTTTTCATAACCTGTAATAGCACAAAACACGTTTTCTTTGAAATAAAAACCTCAACCCCCTTACTCATCCCCACAGTTAAATTGAAAGAAAGCAGCTTTGGTTTAGATGTTAGGAAGGTACTATTTTCTGTGAGAGTGGTGAGTCACTGGATTGTCCAGAGACTCTTTGGATGCTCCACCCCTGGCAGTATTCAAGGACAGGTTGGATGGGACTCAGAGAAACTGGGATGAGTCAGAGGTGTCCCTGTAAATGGCAAAGGTTTGGGAAATAGACAGTCTTTAAGGTCCCTTCCAGCCCAAATGAAAGTGAAATTAACTAATTTTGAGGCTTTGGTTCCTTTCAGTTACATAAAATCTCTCTTGTTTTTAAAGGCAAACTAAATGTGCCATTTCATATTCAGTGACAACACATGGATTCAGGAAACCACTATGTTTTTTCCTTTTTCTTATTTAAAGTATAATCTGAGCTTTTTTAGTGATAAGTTTATGTTTTCCTTATATCGTGGTAGCTGTATTACTGACTGGTTTCAGGCATATAAAACTTAAGTTCATTTTGTGTGTTTTTCTACTATTTTCCACAGTTATCTGTACTGCAACAGGAATACCTGTCACTAATGTTTTGTTCTTTTACTTATCTTAAATCTAGTTTCTGTCTCTCTGTGTTATTTACATTTTCTTACTGTTTTGCCTCTTTCTTTTTCCTGACAGAAGTCAAAATGCTCAGCTGCCCAGCTGCAGCAAGTTCCAAGAATCTTTAAAATGTCTGATAGGGTCAAAACAGATGGCTGATTTGACTCTAGCCTTGGCCCATCACTTGTTTTGTTTCTCTGGGTACCTTGAAACATTAGGCTCTCACTGAGATTTTTGTCTTCCTTTAGAAAAGGATTGGAACAGGAGAGGTATTGAGATCTTTTTCTTCAAAATTTCCTGCATATTAGTAAATGCAGTACCATAAATAACTAAAAATGATTATATGGATTAGAGCACGCAGTTGATGAGTCTGGGTAAAACTCTAACAGTAATATAGATATTTTATATAGATACACACACACACACATATATATATAAACAGGTAAGTATGGAAAAAGAAAAGTTTAATATAGATAATGAGATAAAAAGGCAACATCTGGATAATTTGCTTATAAAAAAAAAACTAGCTGGTGAAACCTGAGGAACCTTTCTGACCTGAGATATCCCAAAGCTAGCTAATATGAAGTGCCCACAGGGGAAAAACCAGGCACTGCAGGGCTGTTCAAACGCGTCTTGAGGCCCAGGGTGAGATAATCAGACCAAGCCTACAGTTCCCACAAAAGCCAGACCCAGAACCCAAACTACTGAGCATTTTCCAGAAGTTGCAAGCCTCTGCTGAACTGTCCCTGTTCTGTCCCTGATACATGCGTGTTTTCCTTTGGACCTCATGAAAAACATGTATGTATCAGGGACAGAACCAGCTCAGTTTTCAATATATTTAGGGGGAAAGTAACATCTAAAGTTTTTCTCCTTTCTTTCTTCCTCTTCTTTCCTCTTAAATGTAAATGAGGAATGAAGTAAAGCATATAATGGGTTAAAGAAAGAGGATCAGGGTGACCACTAGTCCAGTTTACCATGAGGATAAGTAGCAAAAGAGGTGTTTCAGGTGTGGTTGTTTTTTGTTTTTTGGTGGTTTTTTTTTTGTTTTGTTTTGTTTTTGTTTTTTTTTTTTTATTTTTTTATTTAGCCTCCACATTGGAAAATTAAAAAAAGGAAAAACAGAAAAACTGCCTATCTGATTACCCATTTAAACTGGATAAGTGAAGAGGGTGACAGTACCGAGTCACCTATTCAACTCTTCTGTTAACAGAAAATCTACTTATCTACTTTGTTGTTTTGGCATCTGTTTTTGATGGAAGAGTAATATTTTTTTGGGTGTTTTTTTGGTTTTTGGCTTTTGGTTTTTGTTTTTCGTTTTTTTTTGTTGTTGTTCTGTTGTACTATGGTTGCAATAAGTGTTTTTAATTGGGTTTCTGCTATGGGAAACCTAAACAGACATTAATGTGTCTTATATATTTTTGCTTCTTTAACTTTAACCTAAATGGGTCTGTATAAGACTCAGCAGGACCTTGCAGTGTTTTTACCAGCAGGAAAAGGCTGCTAATTAAATGACATTTTCAAGTCGAATTAGAAATTAAGGTTTTTAGAAGTAAGAAAAAGCAGTTAAAAGTAAATTACAGGTAATATTACTGCAGTCATTCAAGAAGTACATTTCTTAGAATGTTACTGTTCTTGCTCACAGCAGGCTGACAGACTGGATGTAGAGAGAATAATAAAAATTTTGTCTATGTTTATGTTCAGTATATGAGACAGCTAGACTGAATAGAAAAAGAAAATGATGTGCCACTAATCCTCAAGAGAAATGTCAGTTCAGATATAAGCTGTCAGGAAATTGTTCCCTTTACAATAGAGAACTTAGGCTTACTCTTCTAATAATCTACACGTTCTCTATGTAGTTCTTGCTCAGGAATTGTGGCTGTTCTATCTATTGCATTTCACAATTCCTAAAACACTGGGCTTTCTTTTTTTTCTCTCTTGCTCTCCTTCTAGCCATATATATTCATACTTTAATTTCTCTTTCTGCTGCAACCCTAAAAGTCTCCTCTTCCTTAAGATTACAGTTACTGAGCAGGATAAGTAGCATGCTGAGTAACCAGAGATTCAAAAAAGAATAACATGGCAAGTATTGCTAAGCATAATTTCCTCTCTTTGCAATGATGCATGCTGGAAGAAACATAGTCTTTCTTTCAAGACCTGTATAATGTTAAAATTAAAGTCCTTGGATCCCCAGTTGAGAGTCTATCAATTGCTGAACCTTATAACTGTAAATATCTTTATATCTATCTGCCTAACTACTTCCTGCCTATGTATGTATGTATGTATGTGTGTCTATCTCTCTATCATCTATCTTTTCATTAGACACTAAAACATAAATTGTGTATGATTTTTTCCCTGTATACATGTTACATATATGATACTCATATGAACATACACATATCTATGTTCCCATACATTTAAATATTTTACTCACAAATAATCGTACAGGATATATCTTTTTTTCTTGGGACATACTCATTTCCAGATTGGTGCTTTCTACATAACTTTCCAGGACATTCACTCGAAATAATTTTGTTTTCTTACATTCACTACTTTGACTTTGTTCAAAGCTAAGATGTTTACAAATGTATGTCTTGTTATAGGAAGACATAAGAAGTGTTGGCCCTGACTGTAGTTTCATCTAATAATGAACTATAGCTCTCTCTATCTTGCCATGCTACTGAATGTAGCTGTGTAACAAAGTAATTATTTATTATTATCTCAAATTAACATGTATTTATGATATGCATATATTTTATTACAGCTGGTCTTTCATCTTATTTAGCTGCTGTGCAAGTATTTAGGTAGTAAACTGGAATTCATTTTTCCCAATATCATGATACATTGATTTGCATTCTCATACCTTCACATGGGAAATCTATCTGAATTTACTTCAATAATCTAATACCACATACCAATATGTGATTCCTCCCTCCATGAACTACTCTCATATTTATAAAATAAATTATTTCCCTGCTATCCATAAAATTTCCCAGTACTGTAAGTCCTGTGTTAGAAAACCAAAGTGTTTGTTTTCAGTAGTGGCAATATAGGTTGCAATAGAATTAGAAATGTTAAGGTAAAAGTTTAGCTTAATAACTTCAGATCTTTTATAATGAATGCAAATAAAAATAGGAATTAAAAACAGAGTACTGAACAAATGACTGTGCAAATAAGAGCTGGTCAGATATCTTAAGACACCACATTAACAAGGTTTTAAACACACCGTCATGTTAGATATGTCTGCTTCAGAGAAACCAAGCATACTGGTGTGCTGATAAATTCATAGTTTTGTGTGAGCAACTTAAAATCTACATAAAGTTGAATGCTATTTAATAAACTTCTTGAGAAGATGTTTAAATGTGCCGACGGTATATCCAGGATTAATCAATGGGGTTCAACCAGAAGATGTAGTCTATAATTTTAAGTGGTTTATCTTCTGGCAGGACTTGTGGGTGTGTGATTTTTTTTTTTTTTTTTTAAAGCTTGTTTTTGCCTACAGATTGCTGGTAACATTACACTAGATTACACTTAGACTACTTTTTAGTGATACAACACTATGTCAAATGTTAAATTGCATTATGTCACAGCAGTTTACATTGTCCTACTAAAGGCTGGTACAATGTGTAACCAGAAGGACTAATTCTACACATTTTCTTCAACTTCAAACTTTTTAATCAGGAAACACAGTAAAACATGTAATAATAAGAAATTTAGCATAATAGTATGTTTCTACTATATATATTTTTTAAATAATTATTTCCTAAATGCTTTTGACACAGTGTAATTACAAATTTAATCTGACAGGTCTTATACTGCAGCTGTAATAAAGTTACTAATTTTCAGAGCCATTAAGTTAACCACTTACCTACTATAATGAGAAAGTCAAAGTGACCTTAAGTGAGACAACAGGTGAAGTATATTGCCTTACCATTTTCTACTTTAGGATGTATTCTATAATGTTTTCGCAAGTTGTATAAACAGAGTTTTTACTGACAGAAGCAGCATGTAACTTGTGATCTGGACAATGGGAAATATATTGCCCCACGATATGTGGGGCAAAGTATTTCAGAAATCCATATATGCTTGATGGTATTGGATTATTTTTCTATATTTAGGGATAGATTTTTCCAGCCTATAATAAAATATTTAATTTATACTGTAAGGGTGTATGGAATGTGTGAACATCGGCTCCAATCAGGTTATCTGACACAGGACATTTTCCATTTAACGGGAGATAATAAGTAATGGAGGAGGTAATAAATAACACACAAAGACAGACAAACAGTAGACAAGGGCTAATGGAGGCAAAGTCTCCCAAGACTTCCCATCTTCCCATCGTTAATTGGAAAGTTGTTAAGTAACTACAGGCACAGCTTTGGGGAAGGCCAGCCTGACCATGGAAACTGGTACAAATGGGAGAAAGAGGAGGAATATGAGCAACTGTGATATCACACAGATTGTGGAACTATGCAAAATTTATTAAAGAAAGTTTAAGGGGAAAAGATTTTGGAGAAATGAATAGGAGGAAAGCAGTATAGAAGGAGCAGGTCAGGTGTTCAACAGGGCTGGTCAGCATGCTTGTCCAGCAGAACCCTGTACCTGAGCATTTTATTCTGTCTTTGTTTCTTATTAAATCTTCTTTTAACAAATTCTCTGAGCAATCTCAGTCCCTATCTCATGTGTGTCAGTGCCAGGTGCTGGGGGGACTGGTAAGAGGTGACTGAGTGCCAGACTCTGCAGACAGATAGCCTGGTCTGACAGGGGATGCCCTCGGCCTGTGGTGTCGACTACTGGAGTCAGTGGGGTCATTAACATCCAGCCACTGAGGTGGGTGAGATGTGTGTCCCAAAACCATCTCCTGAGGTGGCTGTGAGTGAGGAGAGTGAGCGGCTTAGCAGTGGCAGCTGTATTGGGATTGTGAGTTACAGCATGTGGCCCCAGGTGCCAGCTTCTGGGGACAAGTGTCTATTCCTACCTCAAACTTGCTCTGTGTGGGATTGTGAGTGTGGAGCTGCAAACAAACTCCAAGCTGAGACCAGCTGGGGAGTAGAGGCCTTAGGTGTAGGCAGGACCATCAGGACATGGAGAGTCTCTGCAGGAATTCAGGAAGATCCACAGACAGGGTGCCCATGGGGACAAGTGTGTGGGTTCTATGTGTGCGGTGAGCACCCAGCGAGACCAGCCCATGAGTCAGGGCCCCATGGGATGGGTGAGGAGGGCCAGGACCTCAACAGGGCTGTAGGATGGGCAGAGGGACCATGCTGGTGCTCAGGGGATCTGTCGGTGTGTGTGTGTGATTGTGAACCCAGGGAGTGTGGGGTGTTTGCTGCTCTTGTCACCTTCTGCCTCTGCAGTGCAAAAGGAGGAGGAGACATGTCCCTGTCTGCCTGTGCCTGCTGTGATCCTGAGTGGGGCAGCTGCTCGGGGCTGTGCCTCCTCTGTGACTCTCTGTGTGTCCAGCTGTGTCTGGGTCCTCTGTATTTTTGGGTGAAGCTCACCACTGGTTGAAGTGATAACAGCAGCCACATGCCCTGTTCTGACTGGAGTCTACAAGTCTTCAGGCAGCAAGAGGGACGAGGAGTGTGGAGGAGCAGTTCTTGGCCTGAATCTGCTGGTGGTGGTAGTCAAAAATCCTTTAGCATTAAGATAGTAGTTTGTGAAAGATAATCTGGTATGGGGACATCCTAGTTAAATTTAATAATGAAATCCCATTTAAAATATGGGATTTCAAGAGGTTGTTCCAAACACCTGAATCAATCGAGGTAAGCTGAACCAAAAGATGAATTAAATATTATGATTACAGCTGTTGCTAACATTACTGGTAATAGAGAGTGAGATGCTATTTATGCAAATAGCTGCAATGTAGTAATTGATCAATTAATAAATTAATAGCATAAATTGCATATTAATATTTGAATAGAAATGTTTGTAATCACATAAATTAATCAGATCTTGAGCCTGAGTGTTCTTATAGGCTTTATTTGTAAATATACCTCTATAGAACTGCATATTCTTCCAATACCTCATATAGAAAAAGTCATGATGTAAAGTAGTAAAAATAGTTACAATACAGAGACAAAAAACGAGAAACATTTAAAGGTAACTGCAGGGACGTATTTTCTTCAAATGTAAGCAGAATATAAATCTGCGAAGAATTTGTCATTGGGTTTTCTGAAAAGACTCAGTGTGGAAAATATGAACATGTTAACTGCTGATATAAAAGACTTTTCCATCACAATCAGGCAAAATAAGCAGACTGCATGGCTGATATCTCAATGCATTCAGTTTGGTCTCATCCAATTGCTTATTTAATTCCTATACATGGCAAGGAGTTTAAAAGCAAATTAATGTTGTGTCATTTCCGTTTCACAAAACTTGAGTCAAGTAAATTGCCCTCCAGGTGTGTCCTGAATATCATATTGGCTGATTCTCTTCCAAAGGAAATTAGTCATCTACACTGCTTGACAAATGATTTACAATACATTGAAATATTTTTAGACAGATACTGATTTGAACACCAAAATGAGTAGTCACCACTCACAATAGTTATTGCATTTACCCACAAGCAAGAAAATTGTAAAATGACTCTATTAATTTTGAGAGTACAAAAGAGAAAAGTATTCTAAACAAAAACCTAATTTTGTTTATTTTCCTCAACTTTTCCCAGCTCTTTATGCTTGAATCTTTGAGGTATTTTTTTACAGTTCTGTGCCTAACAAACTACATGAGAGTAATGGATAATTCTGATATGTTGTAAAGGATTTGGTATGAGCAAAGGATAATTCTGGTATGTTGTAAAGGATTTGGCACTGCCAACAGGAGTACAACACACACAGCAGGGCAATTTGAGGTAACCGGTTTCTCTTTCACTGATGGCTAAACAACCTTATACTTTTTACCATGCCACGTTTGCAATGAGGTAAACACCAGAGCCTGGATCAGAACCTGTGTACGAGTGATTGCAGCATAATAAATACCATATCATTCCAAGTGGATCATTTATCAAAGAAAAATATATATCTGGATATGATGAATTGCAATTTCTGCTTGCCAGTATCCTTCCACTGATGATAAAGGGAATTAAAATGCTTTCCTAAGATTCATTGCTTAACTCTCCCTCAAAAGGTGAAACAAATTTCAACCAATAAAGGAAAAAAAGGAAAAATATTTTAGATTCAGGTAAAATCAATTGTACAGGCACCATGAAACACAACTCTACATCTTTCAGAGTATGTATAGACAGCTTTTCAAGTTACAAGTCAAAATTGAAAAATTAATTCATGAGTTATTACATTTATCTTAAGATTATTTATGTAAGTCCACTCATGGATGTGCTCGTAGCATAAAATCAGTCATGTAAGATGAAGTTTATCTGCACTCATGTAAAGAGCTGGGTAGGAATTTAGGAAGGTGAAGGATGCAAGTGCTGTGTTGGCAAGAAATATGCCCTTTGCAAATGGCATTTTAATAGCATGAGTATGTATCAAGAGGGCTCCTCTTGGGAAGGATACAATTCATGATAACCAGTGCAGGTGTAGCAGGAACACTGTCCTTCTTGTGCAAACCAAGAATAGTGCTTAGTTCTGCTTCCCATGACAGTGTGAATTCAACACCAATGTCTGGCAAATGTTTGCCACCTCAGAAAGCAAAATATTGTTTTCTTCACAAGCAGCATATGTGATTTACCTCTGAAAATAGCTAAGGTATTTTCAGGGTGGGTACATGTCCTAGGTTGACTATATGATGCTTTTATCCCCAGTCGTCTTGTTCTGTTTATGTTGAATAATAAGTTTTGCACCTTTAAGCCTTGTCCAGAGAGTGAAGGAGGAGAGAAGAAGCAGCAGTTTGTTTTCAGACACTGCACTTGCTCCTCCACATTCCTGCACATCCCTGCTCCTGGACTGTGTTGTCTGTGGAGGGACAGACAGCGGGACAGAGCTCTCCTTTGATTTTAGTTAGTTTTAGCTAACTGAGGCAAAGAAGTTCCTGGACTGTGGTTTTTTGGGTTTTTTTGGTTTTTTTTGTTTTTTTTTTTTTTTTTTTTTTTTTTTTTTTTTGTTGGTTTTTTTTTTTTTCCTTTTTCTTTGGACCTGCCCAAACGTGCTCTGGACTGAACACCCAGGGGAGCACCAGCAGCTCCACCTGTGGCCCACCGGGCTGGGCCTGGCCTGCGACATTTCCAGTACCGGAGAGACTGATCAGAGACTGAGTGAGCTCAGCTGCAACCCAGGGAGGGGACTTTCTCAGTTTGTCATCTCTTTTGGAGCGGCAAGGGGTTTTATTGTTTAATATTGTTTAGGTTTTATTGTTTAATAAACAAGTTTTTCCCACTTTTCTCCAAGGAGGTATTTTCTCCCGGGCCGGTTGGGGGGAGGGGCTGATTGAAGGCTCTGCTTTCCTAGAGGAGCCCCTTTGGGGATTCTCTCCAAAATTTGCCCTGAACCAGGACAGTACATTATTAAAATTTAATTGTTGAGTTTATTTATGCACTTAGAAATAGCATTTTCAGATAATGAACACTGCTTATCATGTGTTAAATCATTTGAGTTTCGAAAGAGCAATGTGTCAATTTTTAACAATATAGAAGAGCCTGTATCAAGTGCCTTCACAGACAGAAGAGAAAGAGCTACATTATTTTACACTCCTTAGATTGAACCTAATATAACTCAATTAGCCTACTGTAGTAAAGTAGTCAAATCTATTTGCTAATTTTTAGACTTGTAACAATAAATAGTTGACTGCTAGAGAAAGTGATTGGTGCTTAGGAAAGTCTCCCAAAGAAGTAAAAAGAGCTTGTGGAGATGAGTATCAATACGACAGATTTGCTTTATACAAAAATACTTGATTACAGTTACCCAAACAGACCAAAAAGCTGTTTGTTTTAGATTGTGGAATGATAAGTGCATATTTCAGATGAACACAAAACAAGAGAAAAAGAATATTAACATTGAAATTGTTAACAATAGCTTAGAAAGGAGATGAAAGTCATGATTTATAATCTCTCTTTTAACTCTCTGTAAGACAGATAACATTGCATTTCCTATCAAATTATTGTGTAATAAAAATCATCTGATCAGTTCAAATGGAATTTTCTAGTAAATACAATCTAAAAAATCTTTTAGTTTGCAATCTATAATTGCTTATAATCTTTATTAATTTTTTAAACTAGTTTTGCAGAGGTAGAATGTTTTCTGAAGTTTTCAATATGCAGTATACATATCCTACAACTTTAGGTGTAATCAGCAAACATACAACCAATAACGTTAACACACAGTACGTGTCAAACCAGGATAAGGTAATAATAAATATAAATGTTGTATTTTCAATTTGTATGTGTTAATGGATGCTAGAAGCATCTGCTGCCTCCAGCAGCTCTCATTCTTGGCATTTCTCCTACCCCTGCATATTGCCCTGAGACCTCAAGGTCTCCATCCAAGGCCAGTGGATGCAGCTGATACTTTCCTGCTTCCTGGTCAGCCAGCAGTGAGGCTGAAGGTATGTCTCACACACACACAGAAGGCCACAGACAAAGCCACAGGAGAGTCACAGGCAAGGCTCTGCCCCCTATTCAGGACTCACAGCAGACACAGGCACACAGGGACACATCCCCTCCTCTTCTTGGGCTGCAGAGGCAGAAGGTGCCACGTGCAGCACATACCCCTCACTGCCCGGGTTCACAAGCACATGTGAATTCATGGATCCCAAACACTGGCACAGCATCACTGCTGTATGGCACCTGTGCACACACAAAACAACAGCTGAACAGAAATATACCAGTTCATATCACAGCAGGGAAACCTTTTCTGCTGAATTCTCTGTATTATATCATGTACAGTTGCCATGCATGGACTTACTCTATACTTCTGTATGACAGATACCTGATGAGCAAGTGGAGTAATTGAGAGAAGGAGGAAAAGTCCTGTACCTACAAGCTATATAAGGTCCAGGACAAGGTCAGGATGTGTTCATCAATCTGGTAGAGAGGGTGGATCATGATCTGAGACTAATTGTCCAGGGACAAACCCAGGATCTTTCTTATGTCTCCATTAAAATTAAATATAGACACTTGATACAACAATGGCCATTCTAGGACATCAGTTTCTTGGTGGGAGTCAGGATAGAGTAAATTCAATTGCAAATTAAACAATAGCAATTGAGTAACAAGGTATTTCCTGGGGCTCACTGATCACAAGGAAGGAAATAAATGCAGCTAGTCCTTATTATCAGGAAAGTATTCTGATGATTTTATTCTTTTCTACACACTTGTAAATGCTTTATGACAAGGTCGGATAACAAGTACATGCACATCAGGATGATAAGCATCTTAGAAATGCCTGATGGTTGTTATTACTACTGTGAGGTGAGAGTGAAAAAATAATCTCTAAGATACCTACCTTTGTCATGGCTATTACTATCTCATTGGTATGTATAAAGCCTTTCTGGAAAATGAATGTATGATTTACTAAGCAACCAGTTTCCATCTCTCTACCTTCCATGCAGCATGTAATTAATATTTAAACATTTTTTCCTTCTCTTTATTTTTTGTATTGTTTCTCTCAATGACAAATATTTTTACAGCTTGAGTAAACATTAGCCAGGATCCTTAAATTAATGTTTGCATATATTTTCTATTTAGTTTATGTACTGAATGTATGACTGTATCTGTTTCTACCTTAGGTGCATGCCAAGTACCACATACTACTTCTCCTGCTTTCCGAGACATGATTTATTCATTGATTGTTGAATAACCCAAAATTATCAGTAGTAGCAGATAAGAACTGAAAGATCATTTCATGATTCTGGGATTCTGAAAACAAAATAAATAATTAAAAAAAAAGTCTTGCACTCTTAGTCAATTCTTTATAGAAAGCCATTGAATGTAACAGAAAATATTCATTGCTGTTGATAGGAAAGACAGCAAACTCAAAATACATTACAGGCAAAACTGTACAAAGGGAAGGAAGGCAGTGTATGCTACCAAAAATAAAAGAAAAGGAAAAAAGCAAGGAATTTTTAAAAAGAGAAAAATGTTAAAGAAAAACTAAACCAAAATGGAATCTCATTTTTAAAACCTACACATATTGCAATTCTTTGAAAATAATCAGTTATGTTGTTTTGTATACACAAATTATATTGGATCTTGTGGTGGGCCAGTTCCCTTGAAATTCACCTTCTTCTGTACTGCATTTAGCTGAAACACCCTTGGGAAACACACTGTTAATGAATAAGCTACAGGAGAGATCATATTTAGGCATCTCTGAACATAACATTAAACCTGGATTTTTTCAGCACGTCTCTGGGAAATTGGGTTCAGATAACCATATTTAACCAACATTAATATAACTCTTTTCTATCAATTTTCTTTTCAAAGCTATCAATCTTTAAGATTGCAATACTCTGGAAGCAGGGTCCACAATTTAATCATGCATTATTTAAAATATTTTGACTATTCCTATGACTAGGTGTTCTCTAGTCTCCCTTTTTTTTATGATAAATACTGAAAAATCATCCCTTATTCATAATCTGTACCATTCTATAAGCCCTTCTCATAGCTCTCCTTAGTCTTTTAGTCTTTAGTCTCCTTTAGTTTTTTTCCAACTAAAGAGTTCCCAGTCTGCTTAATGTTTCTCCATACAGAGATCAGTATCTAAAAATGGGGGTAAAGAGATCAGGATGGATACTATTCATGTTTTGAAAGAAGATTGAAACTATAAGTGACACAAAGGCAATCTCAATGGGAGGAGTGACCTTATTGCAAAGAACCACAGAGAAATCACAACATTTGTGGATTCTGGAGTACTGCCCATCTGATTTACTTACTCTGAGACTTTTGTAATCCAGCTAAGTACATTTAAGTTGGGATGATCAGAATAAAATGTATTATCAAAGTTTTGGGTTTATTATACAGTGCAATAAAGTTTCCTACTTGTTCCAGAGCCTTGGTTAATAACTCTGATACCGTTTTTCCTTTGTTTTATCTGAGTACAGAAGAGACTTCTGGAGGATGATCCATAGATCATTCTCTTCATTTCACATCTATGTGGACTCCAGTATCGCCAATATTCCTGATGGGATAACAGCTATTTTAAAGTTTGTTGCTCAATAGGGGTGAATCTACATTAGACAAAACAAGACATTAAATTGTCAGACTAAAGGAAATCCAACACAGGAAATAACAGTACTGTGACACCATCAAGAGCAGTTTCCCAGTGTTATATGCAGCACATTTGTATACCCTAGCTTGGTCACTGGAGTGATACTTGAGCAGGAATTGGAATAGGGCTGAGAACCACTCTTAAAACTGAAGTTAAAAGTTTTGAGATTATTTGAAGTATACAAACAGCACTATCCTTGACTTAGATTAAGTTAGCAGCTAAATATTCTGTAGTCTTGGCTGTGGAGGTCACACCCAATTGGACATTTTTATCTATAATTCCACTGAACTCTTTTTTCACAGAACCAAGAACACCCCTTGCTTTGGGGTTAGCTTATGTGTTTCTAAAATACATGAAGCTGAGGAGGAAATGGACCACCCACTTTTTAAACAGGCAAAGAAAAAACACACCAAGAAGGAAGGAAAAAAAAACATTTCTAAAGTTAGCAAAAGTTTATTGACTGAATTAAAAATAATGTGCTTGCAATGAAGGGCCTTTAATTTGTTAGAATGTTGCTTATTTATTTGTTTTATATATTTTCATTAAATAAGAAGTTTCATTAGAGCAGTGATGCCTCCTCTGTTGGCAACTTGCTCTACAAATGCTGTCAAAACAAATTTTTCTGGGAGTCAGGGCAGATTTAGGAAACATCAAGCTCACCTAAATTTCCTGCAGGTTTTTACAATGAGACAAAGTAGCTGTAAAAGGAGGGCTTTGGTCCTGCTCTTACTTTTGGTTTTATATTTTGAATGGAGAAAAGGAATCCTAGAGGACTAAGGAATTGCTTAGTCAAAAATATAAACTAAAAGAATATTTTTCAATACAGGGAAAACTTCCTATGGAATACTGAGATGCGTGTAATTAAAAATTACTTGGTTTATGTAAAATCTTTACTTATATTTATGCACGTTCACAATTATTTACAATTATAGAGTAGAGAGAAGTATATGTTTTAGAATTATATTGAATATAATACATTATAAATACATTTATATTATGTAATTATAAATGTGAACAAAATTACACTGTAATATTGCATTTTTTGAAAAAAGTCAAAATATTCACAAATTTCTCAGCATTTAAATAATGTGCTTTACTAGCATATTGAAATAAAATACTTTACTAGATCCTGCTTATTAATCTGAATATATGTTAAAAAACTTCTAAATTCTTGGCCAAAATGTGTTTTAAAAGATAGATTTAGAGGGCAGTATTAGTTCTGTCACAGTAAGAGCTGCAGGATTTTGGTTTTACTGAGTGTACTGTAAAAAGCTCTTGGATCTTCATAGTATATACTGGCAATGATTTTCACCCTGAGGATTTAATAGCCCTGTGTGGCATTTATGGTCTTTTTACATCAATTTCTTGATACATAGGCTTTATTCTGTGCATTGCAGACTCAGTGGTAGAGTTTATTGAAGCCATCATTTTACACGTCCTTGAAATGTTTCAGCTCCTTCTTAAGTACCATAAGAAAATGTATATTTCATGTATATATCTAACTCCTGCCATGGCTTTGCTTAACACAGCCAGATGTAAAAGATGTCCTGCAATAGTATATTTGAGTTGTACAATTAAATTAATTTCTGCCAACTATGATAACAGAAATATGTATAATATACAAAGTCACTCTTTCTTACTCTTGAGAGTAAATTACTAATAAACTATTAGCTGTTGAGACAATACATTGATGTGAAATGCTGATTACTAATGCATCTCAACAGTAATGTTGACACATTGGTCCATAGTCACAACTGCTGCAAAGCCACCTACTTTCCTTAAGCAAATTCAAATACAAAAGTTCTCCTGGCTGTTTTGGTGATTATAGCCCACAATTAATATTCAGTGTCTTCTTTAAAATGAAATAGCTCATATGTTCCAGGGTTTATTTTTTTCTTCTTTTTCCAAGATAACAAAGTCATTAGAGTGGCTATCATTCTTTAAAAATTATCTGTCAAATTTAATTTTAAAACCAAATCATTTAAAATCATGCATTTCTAACATAACTTTAATTTTCTAGCATTTATTTTTTAATCTTGGGTGATTTTTTTAATAAAAAAGTGGCAATATTTTCCTAATGTGCATTTTTACACATGTATGCAAGGTGTTGAATTTCACAATTAAGAGATTTGATCTAGAGAAATTAAGATATTTAAAATATATCACTTCATAATCTCATGCAATCTCCAGTTCTTTCTGTAGAGCAATCTTTCTGTAGCCATACTGAAAGAGTTTTTCCTAAGATTGGAAGAGTGAAGCACAACAGTGAGAATTAATGAGTATTGTCATTGAATATTGTCCCTCCGAATGCTGTCAGTTTGAGACAGCTCATAGGACATATCCAAAATCTGTACAACAGAGACCTGTCCAAACACTTTTCCAGAAATAATGGGTTTGTGTCTGTGAACTGCTTAAGCACAAGGAATGAGAACACTATCAATCTGCCATATGGCTGTGTTGCAATGTTGCTACAAAAAAATGTTTTCAATTCCTTTTATTGTTTTAAGAATTACCATGTGTTAATGCATTTTGAATGCAATTGAATGCTATTTATGCTCTTCTCCATCTTCATTCTAGTAAGAAAAAACCATCAAAACAGATTTTCAATGATTAACAATGGTAGAATTTGACTTCCCCATTTTCTTCTTGAGTATGAATCTTCATTATAAATCTGGAGAACTGTTGGAGAAAAAAGAGTAATGCATAGAAATACGTGGGTGCAGCAATGTGTATCTCAAAATGTGGCAGAATTTGTTCTCTGGGGATGTGCACCTTTTCCTTAACCAAAAATCTTTTACTGACATGTTGTCTGTATTTCCACAACTATTGCTCAATGTAGCATGTATGCTAAAACTGTTAAAACTGAGAGTAAAATGAACCTTCTCCTTGCAGGTACTTCAGCAGTCTCTTCTCCAAGAACAACTTCTCAGAAATTCATTACAACCATGCATTATGAGTTTTATGAAATACTATTACAAATTAATTGCTTAAACATCTTCTTAGTGATTTTCAATTTGTTGATGGATTGTGTCATGAAGCATGTAATTCCTTGAGCAAATAACTTCAAAAATGTTTTCATTCTCTCTCCCTAGGTATCCACACTATCTGTGTGTGGGCAGTTGAGCCCAACCAACATCTAAACACCCATCTGGTGACTCGTTCAGACTACTGCCCCCAGAGGGATGGAAGGAGGAATGGAAGAGCAAAAGCTGAAAAACACATGGGTCAAGATTAAGGCAGTTTAATAGGTGAAGAAAAGTTTCTCATGCAAGCAAGACAAAATGAGGAATTAATTTGCTACTTCCCATCAGAAGTTTAGCACTTAGTTTGGCAGAAGTTTAGCCGCTTGCTGCAACGCTTTGCTTCAGTACGCACAGTTCTTGGAAAGACAAATGCTGTAACCACAAATATCCCCCCTCTCTCCACCTTTACCTGAACTTTTATTTCTCAGCCCACCTTCATACGCTGGGGGTTATCCCTCTGGCCAGCTGGGGGCTGCTGCCCTGGTTGTGTCACCTAGCAATTTCTTATGTATTCCCAGCCTGCTGTCTTAGTGGTGGGATCAGAGTGAGAAAAAACATAAAACCTTGACACAAATTTAAAACACAGCACCATAACACCTCAGACAAAGGAAGCCAATCATGTTCATGACCTACTCTTCTTGGAGTCCCATTGTACTACTGACCTAGGTTCCTGCCTGGGAAAATCCTACTTTAAAAAAAAAGTATAGCTAATGCAAATGTAAATATTTTAAGCTTTTTTTTTGTTTATTTTCTCTCATGCATTTGATCCATCATGAAGGTATTTGCACAGAAAGAAAATCTGGGCCAGCATATCTGTGCCTGTCTTAACACCAAACTCTGTTTCTTTAGAAAGACTCCCTAGCAGGTTACTTGTAAATGTATATATTCAGACACACCCATATACACATAAATGTGAATAAATTTACAATTATATATGCACAATATTTATAATTCTTCTTGTTGTTTGCTTTTAGTTGGGGTTTTGGGGGAATTCCATCAGTTAAATTATACCAGAAGGAGAACAGAAAGCAACTAATGACCAAATTGGCACACAACATATTTCATAATTTTTAAAATTTTATATTTTGTAGAGGGAAGAATTTATAAGAATTGAACAATTTTGAAGCACACAGACTATCCCAGCTTAATTGCCTCTCAATATATTTTATTTTGTCCCTGCTTTTAGAGTTAACTCCACTGTGGATAAATAAAACTTTTTAATTTTGTTAGTTAATATATCTAAGCTTTGCAAAATCACCTGACCTAAATTATCCATGGCATTACTGCTAGTTGATTTTGCTGACTCATGTAATACTGTGTAGTATCTCTACTTGGGTTAGAACTTGGAACATCTTATTTTGGAAGGAGATGTACTGAGTTTGTCAGGTAAACTATGTAGAATATGATGTAATAGACATTAATATTGTAAGTTCAGATATTATTCAGATACATTAATATTCTAAGTTTGAGGAAACACAAATTAATATAATAGAAATGTATATTCTTCAAGTAAGTTTCAGTGATAAACTGCAACAATTTAAAGCTACTGCACAATCTTCTTAAAAATGTTGCAGGTTTTGGTTGTACAATTGGCTTTTTGTTTTTCAGCAGAGGGACTATAAAGAAGTAGTGATCTAGAATATGTATGTACGCAGACTACACATGGTCAGCAGATTTGCACAAAGTGATCTGCACTGTAAAATATACAGTTGATCCATATTTAGAGCTGAATCTTTATGCTGTTAGTCATAAGAATACAGACATGCTGATTACTGTCAAATTTGTAAGCTGTAAAGGTTCTGGTTTTGATACAGAAGGTATGATGTCTTACATTAACAAACAGGGCTCTCCTTGTGCTTGATTCAAGCCCTTTGACAGTAAAAGAGAGATTGAATTTTTAGGCTTATTTCAACCATAGAAGGGAGGCTTGATCTCTCTGAAAACTGGCTGTCTTCAGTGCTTAAAATTCTTACATAATTCTTACAGATTTAATTTTTTTTCTTTTCTTTCTGTGCTGTTTTTATTTTTTTTTCCTTGTTATTTTTTAAAAGAAGTTGTTGACTTGAGGAAAGAAATCTGCCATATTTTTCAGAGTCTGGACAATCTAAAATCACAGACTGTTTGTGTGTTACGAGCAAATAAATACAATGTTATTTGTCTAGTTTGATATGTAAGACGGATAAGCAAGATTCACAAACCATTTTTCATTAATTTTGCATCCACACACATACACTTATATACATATTACTTTGTAGATTAGGAACATTTTGAGGATCATTATTTCTTTACAGTAAAAGTGCACAAGCTTTCCGTCACATTAGTTTAACATAAAAACACAAGAACACATTTGTAAGAATATGCTCTCTCTGTCTTCCTCAAAGGTTTGCCTTTGTGAATAAGTCTTATAGGAAGTAACGATTTGGAGTCAATAATCTCTTATTTGCAGTTTTAAAGTAAGGCCTGTACTACTAAATTCATAAAAATTTATAAACTGATATACCTAAATGGATTACAAGCAGCCACGTTGCTGTATTTATAGTGAGTTGAAAATAGCTCCATCTAATAAATTTGGTTATGTCAAATAAATTATGGATCTACAAATAATGATGAAACTAGTAAAAATTTGCAGTAAACAAGTGACAATTTTGTTTTGAGCTCTGAATCTATAACTACTTCTTAAAAAGTGCACATGCTTAAGTATCTTAACTGTCTTTTTTTAGAAAACAAACTTCATTTGATTATTGAAAAAAACACTTTTGAATGCTGCACTTGTCCATAATTAATATAATTAGACTCAGACAATGAAATAATTTGTGTGGCTTGCAATTGATTCCCTGTTCATTCCACTTACATCTGTAATTTTTTTAAACTTTAGCACAGCCATACGAGAGATAATAGCCGTGTGCTCATTCTAAGGCAGTCTGTCTCAAAGTACAAATCTGAGCTGACTCATTGAAATCATCATATGAATTTCCAAAATTATTCTCTTGGAACATAACATTAGGATATGTAACAGCAAACTAGACTGCCCACATATTAACTATGCTTATGCTTTAGAGATGAGTGAAGAGGTAGATCCAAAACAGGGTTTTTATTACCATTTGAGATTCTTTGATGGCAAAACTTTTGAGTTTCTCTAATCAGATTTTGCCACCATATGGAAAGCATCAGTTTTAACCTGTGGTAATCTGACCTTTTTTCACCAAATCTCTGGAGAATATATATAGAAACTGAACAAGTTTCTGAACAAGTTATCCGGTTGTTAAACTGAACAAGTGTTATCTGGTTTTACATCCAAAATAGAACAGAGTCAGACTCATGCTGAAATTTTTCTTTTTGCTACTATACATTGCATGGCAATTGTTATAGAAAAAAAAAAAACAATGGAGGAAAGTTTACTTGAATTCCAGTTTAAGAAATCTAACAGCTCTTATTTCCCAGAATAGAACACAAAGTGTCTTGGCTGTCAGAAGATTTCTTATGAGGAAAAAGTACTAATCTGTACTGATTCCTTTCCAGGTACAAAATCTGGGCTTACATATAGGTGTGAGAGCCTCATCCACATGCCTGACAGTTTTCCTGCTGTTTTCCCATGAGGATATTGGCAATTCACCATGTACTGCCATGGTCTGATCAGAAGATGCCATAACACTCAGGGTAATATGGAAAAGAGTATCAGTTCTTGGCTGCTCTCACATCTCTCAGTTGAAAGTTTAGGCTCACCAAGATACTAATGAACAGGGAACAAATGTACTGCAGTAAAAGACAGCACTAATAATTTCAGATTTCTTGGTCAGAGCCATATTCTATTAAAAGTTACTTTTGCTTTGTAAAGCTGGTAGGGAATATGTTATTTTAGAATTGGTTTTAACCCATACAGAAATACTGACTCAGATGCTACAGGTATAACATGAGTTGAATAAAAAGTACTTAAAGGTGAATACTGGTTAATTCTCCAAGGAATTGATGGTAGAAGAAAAGGAGTAAAGATAATACAATTCAGAAAATCTAACATGGGCAACTCAGGAAACAAAGAGACAAGGTGCTTCAGAGAGAGAGAGATAGAGAGAGAGTGTAAAGTATGAAAAAATGTGATGGATCTGGCAGTAATGGAAAAGCTGAGATTATACTCATAATGGAGAATATACAATCCCACAGCTAAGAAGCCGATTATTAAGAAAGCAATACAGGACCAGAAATTCTTCAATGCCTTGAAAATAAATAATTGATAAATAAATCAAAAATAGATACAAAGATAGATTTCTAAGAATAGGGGAAAAATGTGATAAAATCAAAGAAACTGAGGTGCAAAAAAGACTTTCCATTAGCAAAGAACAGAAGAGCCCTAGGAGAAAGACATTTAAAAAAAGAAAAAAAAGAAGCAAGTATATATAGCAAATTTTGGATTATGTAAAGATCAAGACAAATTCTACCTTCTTTGCTTTAAAAAAACACAAATAAAAATACAACCCCCTTTTTTTAACTATCTATATAAAGAAATAAAATTTATGAATTTTTATACTGAAAAATAAAGAATGAACGTGCTATCTTTTATGAAGTAGAACGGTAAAATTTGATTTGTGCATCTTGACTATATTAATCTTAAACTAATCTTTTTACATAAGGAATTAATTTTTAGAAATATCCAGGCCCCTGGAAAAGAATGCTTTGGAGTTCTGGTATCCAGAGTTATAATAAGAATAAGCTTAACATTGAAAAATAATATTGAATAAAAATAAGAAAAGACAAAGAAAAAAAAAAAAAAAAACCCATAGCATTACAGTTATGTTAGTCTAACTCAAATTTCTGGTAAGATTCAGTAAAAAAAAAAGTTAAGAAATCAATTTATAAGTAGATAAAAAAGGAGAGCATGAGTTTGTCAAGAACTGATCATGTCAAACTAATCTAATTTCTTTCCCTGACAGTCTAACAGGCCAAGTGAATAAAGAAGCAGGAGGTTAGGTACAGCTTGACTTTATGATGTTTTTTTTGACACTGCAGTGCATGACATTCTTATAAGCAAACTAAGAAAATGCATTTAAGTTATAATCACCCACTTGAAATTTACTCTGAAGAAGTAGTTATTAATGGCTTACATATCCTAGGAAGGTGTTTCAAGTGTCATTCCTCATGGATCTACCTACCCCTGCCTTGTTTTCATTAATAGTTGGAATGGATGAAATATGTAAAGAGATTCACAGAATCACAGAATCAATTAAGCTTATCAAGACTTCTGAGATCACCAAATCCACCCAATGTCCCAACACCACCCTGTCAACTATACCATGACACTGAGTGCCACATCAATTTTTCCTTAAACACCTCCATCACCTCCCTGGGCAGCCTGCTCCAATATCTAATCATGACTTTTGTGAAGAAATTCTTCCTACTATACAACAAAAACCTCTCCTGATTCACTTTAAAATGTCCTCTTGCCCTGTCCCTTGTTGTGTGAGAGAAGAGTCTGATTCCCACCTGGCTACAACCTCCTTTCAGGCAGTTGTAGGGAGTCATAAGGTCATTCCTGACCCTCATTTTCTCCTCAGCTTCCTCAGCCGCTCCTCATAGGATTTGTGGGCCACTCTTCACCAGCTCCATTGCCCTTCTCTGGGCATGTTCCAGCACTTCAGTGTCCTTCCTGAACTGATTACATTATAGTAGAAGAGATGGCAGGCATTTTCAAGGGCAGATCAAGACTATAATAAGATTTGAAAAATTCCTACAAAATTCAGCAAATTTAAATTCAGAGAATTTCAAGTTTCATTTTATTTTTCAATATGCACAAAACTCATTGTTTCGGTGTCTACTATGAATGAGTTGACATTCAGAGAATTTCAATCAGAGAATACAGAGAAATTCAGTGGTTATATCAAAATTAAGTGCTAATGAGGGCTAGTTGACTAGACTTTTTTTTTTTTTTATTTTTATAGGCAAACATGGATCTTGGCCTTATGATAGATTTGAAACCAGTCATGAGTCAGTTATGGGAAACAGAAAGAACCCTTGTTTTGGAACACATTAAGATAGTATTTAATGTTAAGACATTATGATGGTAACAATTCTTGCTCTTTGCAGCACAGGGGTAGCATTGGCTGGAATCCTTCCTCTTCTTAAGACCCACAGACAGTAATCCTCAAAATAGCATTCAGAGAGGAGACCTTTGATCTCCTGTTAATTATTTTTCTTGGGTTTTTTTAATAATATGCATGATAATAGATTTAAGAATATCAGTTCTAGTAAGATATTTGTAAAAATTTTGCCTAGACAATAATATTGGTGTATTTCTATAAGCTAGGAAGCCTTTCTCCCTGTTAGGGTAATTAATTTGAGATTCCACAAACTCACAGTAGTCAGTGAGACAGTGTGGTTTGTGCATATTGAAAAATTAAGCTGCATACAGGACATATGCTGATTCAGAAAGACATCCAGCTTATGAGGACAGAGAAAATGAAATCTAACTTCTACCATTCCTTGGTGGTGTTATTTATATTCTCACTTACAACTTAAGTAGCATATTTAAGTTGCAGATGAAATAGGAGAGTAAGAACATTATTTTAGAGAATTAAGAAGCTGTACTTCACAGACATACTTATTTCACCCCAGGTATTTAAAGGACTGGCTGAGCCTTTGCATGACATACTTTAAAAGTGAAAATAACTATATTCAGTGTACTTTGTAATAGCTCATTTGCCATGTTGCACTTATATTCCAATAAAGAGGTTTATAAATTTACGAGCAATTCTACTGCATTTTAAACATTAGTCCATCCTGGGAATTGAAGAGCCATTCAACTTCTAGAGCTCAGCTGACAAGGCAAATCCAAGGCATGCAGTTATTTGAATGGCTTATTAAACTTAAATCATAACCAATTAGTAAGGATTGTGCTGTTCCCCTCCCTCATTGGTAAATACTCATTTATTTTCTTGTCTCATTTACTTTCTTGAATATCATTATTAATAAGCTTTCTCTCCTGCATAAAGCAACATGCCTGTAAAAGCAGATGAAAGGAAACAATGAAGATCTTGCAGATTACACATGCTGACATTTAAGGTATTGTAAAATTTTATTCTCTGGGGCTCTGGCCTTGCACTGTGTTGTTCAAAGCACTTTCTGCTATGAAAAAGTAAAAAAAAAAACTATGCTTTTTTCAGCAAGTACTGGAAGGAAGATGGAGGATGGAGAAAAATCCTACAGAGACCACAATCATGCCTACTTTCTGGAAAGCTTAAAGTTTTGTCCTCACACACAGCTAGAAAAAGTAAAGGGCATGCATGCTGAGAATTGAAAGAGCAAAATGGTATCTGACAGGGAGAAAAAACAGGGGAAAAAATTGCAGCTTGCTTTTTAAATTGGTAGTCTGTGTTCCACACTGCAAAAAAAAAGAGTTGCTCTATTTCTTCTTTGAAGACATCTGCTGCTGCATGTTGAGAATTATCATTGCAGTGGTATGAGGTGAGAGGTGGTATAGGTGAGAGCTATCCTATAAGGAAGACGTGTATTAATTCTGATATTCCTTCTTAACATGTCCTGAATCTGGAGTAAAAACAGACTCTGATGTCATTTAATTTCCTTGAAGACTGGCTCCCAAAAACTGCTTCAGACATGGGGTTCCTCCCATGGCTTGACAGACATGTATGAACAGGTGTCTGAGGCATCAAGGTTGTTGGAAATGGAACTGGTGCCTATGCATATGCCTATGCTTTAGTACCTGAATCAGGCAAAATTTTTTGTGGGATTCACCTTCCTTGTAGCAACAAGGGGAAAGTTTTCCTGGATGAGGCAATGCAATCAAGCATGTAGTGTTGTAAGCATAGTGGTCCTGTGCAGGCCCAGGAGTTGGACTCGATCTTTGTGGGTCGCTTCCAGCTCATCATGTTATATGATTAATTTCAAGTCATATCATTGTCTGAACTTTTGTGACAAATTAGGTTCTTGTATAAGAGCCAATTAGAAAAATTTTGCCAAGAAGGCTATCTTTTGAAAACATGGATTATTGAGTATAGAATACAATATTACAGGATTTTGCAAGTTTGTCTATTATCTTCATTAAGAAAATACTCTGCTTCGACAGGAAGGTATTCCATAAAAATTCCATTCATGTATAATTATTTTAAAAACAGATCCCCTTCAGTTTAAAAACTTTTTTCTTCTGTGCTTCTGATTTTCAATATAAATTGCTTCATTTTCTGGCACCACTTACATCACAATATTAATTCTTTCTGAGTGTTATAAATAGTGTGAACCACAGGGAAAATGATGATAAATGTTAGCTTACTGTTTAGCTTAACTAATGTAGAATAAACTTCTGTCAGCGTCTCACTATGGGTAATAGCTAATGAGATTTCTATCTTATGTTGCAGCTTAATTGCATAGAGTTGTTCTCTTTGAAAGCTTGCTATCTAATGCAGTCACATGGGAAAAAAAAGAAAATAAAAAAGATTAAATGTCTAAGCAGCCTGCAAGTTATCTCCAAAGGTTATAATTATAACATTGCAAAAAATTTTAAAAGCAAAAAGAACCCAAGAAGAATTAAAAAAAACTAATATTCTACTATATTTTCTGTAAAAATCACTGTTTTGATTTAAATGTATCTTATCCATTCAACAATATTGGGGTAATATTTTGAGTCTACAATAGTATTGCAAACCACCAGGTCTGGTGAGTTGCACAATTTTGATTTGAATTTAAAAGCCTGCTATCAATTTTATGTAATAAATTTAACATTATTGCCACTTAATTTCATTTGTTCGGGTTCCAATTCTGCCCTCACATAGTATGTACAAGGTATACTTAAAGATAAAGAGAATTAAGAGTTCATTGCTCATATGAGACTTGTAGATAATTAAAAAGAAAAAAGATGGATGTTAGGTGTGTTAGGAGGTTTTTAGCTCTCTTCAGCTAATCTTAAACAGAAATCTTTACCTTGTGTATGTTAAAACAAAGTCAAACACTTCTTATGTATGTGAAAAAATCTCAGACTATTTTTTCTGCAGAAGAGAAAACACTCCAGTAATCTAACTGAAGCTATCTGCAATATTAAGAGCCTATTTCTGACTATCAGAATTCATTTGTACATGGGAGGTAAGTGATCACCATTCTGCATTAAGGGATCAAAGATGTTGAGAAAATAAACCTTCCTTCCTATTACAAATGTGGGACTGAAAACTTTTTGTTCCCAAATATTTTTCTATAAGGAAAAATGGAAGAAAATTGATGTTGCCTCAGTTCCTTAAAAGTATATAGCTTTTTACAGTTATTTGAATGGCTTATTAAACTTAAATCATAACCAATGAGTCTCAGAACAATCTCGAAGAACAGCTTATCTGCATCACTTCATTATTGCAGTGCCCTTCTCTCCCTCTGTACTTCTTAAAGAACCCCTAGTGTGTGATCTAGCTGGGAAATGGGAGTAAGGGGAAGTAGCTAGCATCAGATGAAGCAAAGTTTAAAAACTCCTTCAACAACAGCCTCAGCCTGAGAAATCTGAGAAAATGCCTGATATTTTTATTGGCACATCAGCAAGGATATGCCATTGTAGTTTGTGTGGATGTGTGCACATAAAGGGCTGGCTGAAACTCAGCCAGCTTGATCAGGGAGTAAGGGTATCAAACTGGCAGAAATTTGATACCCTTACTCATCCTGTGTAAACTCTGCACATGCCATGACTGATGCAGCTTCCCTGACAGAGCTGTGATGGGACTGCCACCCAGGTATTGGGCTGCAGGATGTGCCCTGCTCCTATGCCAGTACCAGGAAGCATCAGTGAGCACACCCCTTGGACCTGCACCCAGGAGAAACTGCTCCACATAGTGACAAAGCAGAGGTGAGTAGGCTGAGGGTTACCAGGGAGAGACACTAAGGGAATTGCTCCCTAACTTCCCTGAGTCAGGAAGACAGGACATGGATTCCCTATCCTCTCTTCACCTAGCAGAATGTGTTGACTTAAGAGATAGGGGGCAACAGTGATGAGATACTACCAGGTGCAGCAGGAACATCTCTGTGACAACCCCACCTTCCTAGGCGCCCTGGCATAGCATGGAGAAATGGAAAAGGCTCTGCAAGTGGAACTGAGCAGTGACAAGGATGAATGTTCATCTAGGTTGGAAGTATCAAAAAAAAAAAAAAATGCTGCGTGGGAGGAGATCCTGAGTGGAAAATGAGATCCAACTTACTGACCAAATCTACTTCTTTGGGAATTCTGCTGTCTCGTTGGGGTTCAGGTTAAAGAGATGATGAGGATGATGAGGAAACTTCCCACCATGGTATGTCACTCCAACTGTTATCCATTATTAATTTTTCCCGTAGGCAGAAATTAAGTTGCAAAAAGAAGTCTGACAGCAATCAAGACCTCAGGGTCTTGGGACTACAGAGTATAGGATCAGGAGCACAAACACTGATCTCCTGAACTCTTTCAGTCACTGGGAATGATGAGGGAAGAAACAGACTCCTCATCTGGTGTCACTTGTAGAATTTAGGAGGTTTTGGTCATAGGTTTTGTACAAGGGGAGGTTTAAATTCAATATTTGAAAAATTTTATTTGTTTAAAGGGCTATCAAGTGGTGAAGTCCCATTACTGGAATTTTTAAAAAATGTAGCACATTGGGACACAGTTAAGTGGCAGACTTTTTAGTTAGGTTAGTAGTTCAATTCAATAATCTTAAAGATTTTTTCCAACCTATATGATTCTTTGCTTCCATGATTCTGTGTGTGTGGTTCTGCATGTGTATACCAAGTCAGTTAAAATTTTTGAATCTATTCTAAAAATATTGTTAAAATGGTCTTTTCAGATATAAATTAATAGCTAACATAATTTTTTCATTAAATTTGATTTTAAAAGAAATGGGGTTTAATATGCTCATTTATTTACTTCAGTCTCACTAGGTTCTTTGGTATCCAAACAATAGTTTCTGTAAAATTGTGAAATATTTGATAATCATAACCTCGGTTTTTTAAATTATCCATCTCAATTCCTGTCAGAAATTCTTACCCTGCTCACAGAAAAACTTCCTCTCTACCTTATCCCTGTCACACAAGGTTTGGGTTCCTCTGTCTCCGCAAGGACCCATTAACATACAATAATATTAGGCTCTGTAGGATGTGGATGTGACTTTTGTTTACAGGATTCTGGACATGTAGAGACTTTTCACCTTTATGTCTTGAAAAAATAAAGCTTTGCTGTTTCAAAGTCCTGCTCAGTGAGCTCTTGCTGTCCAGTGGAAATCTGCTGAGGTATCCATCGCTGATATATCAAGCGCAGTAGTTTTTTTCAAGATCTGAAAAAATGATGCATGTGCTCAGAAGTCTTATGGCCTTACAACTTTCAGAGAACATTTAGAGAAAATGTAAAACAAAGTTAAACCTCTTGATAATGACACTTAGAAACAAGAGGTCCCATCAGAAAGTGGCGTGGGTCTTTGAAAAAAAAGTGTAAAAGTTTTAAAAAATCTTATTATTCTGTGATAGAAGAATGAAAAAGTTGATAGGATGTGCTCCTCTGAAAAAAATGCCCTCTTTATGTGAACTAATAAGAGTTCTTGTGCTTTCTTTAAGAAACTAAGGCTCTAACATTTAAGATAAACTGTTCTTGCCAGGGAACCTAGAGATTTCACGGGCTGATTTCCACTAGAATGCTAAAGTTCTCATAATTTTTCCATAAATGTTATGAAGCCAACATAAAAAGGGAAATACACAATTCTAAGTGAATAAACACATCACTAATGCTACTGAGCATGACTTACGTCTTCAGCAACTGACCAGTAGACTATCCATTATTATTTTATAGCAATATCTCAAATAAACTATTGCACATTTTTACTAGTAATATTTTTAAATATAGCCCCAAATATTTTTTTCAAAATGCACCTTTTGCAATTAAGTAATGTAACAGAATATGAAAAGGAAATTATTTTATAATATGAGGAGAAAAATTGCATATAAATAATCAATGTTTTAATTTTGTTTCTGAAAGAGAACAAATTAGTTCAAAATATAATTTGAACTAATAACTAATTGAATAAAATATTCAGGAAAAAGCTTTTTAATTACAACTTCTATACCAGATACCATCAGTAGTATCATATGAATTGTAAATTCCTGAGTAGAAGATTTTATTTTATAATTTTCATGTGATAAAGAGTCCTTCTTTTTAGTCTTATTGATGATTCATTATTCAATGGATGTCCTAATTTATTGACTTATTCCCCACTGGGGATTAAAGTTTCAGAAAGGACCTACCATTCAAATATAGTGTTTTACCTTTTTCACCATATTTTACAATTTTTTAGTGCTTTTTTTTTTTTATTTGATGTTATAAATGAAAGTTTAAATAGATGTATTTTGGGAAAATAAAAAATAGGCAATTACTGCATTCTTCTCTCGCCTGTGATATAAGGGGGAAGAAATCTCACATGCTAAATTCACAGTTAAATGCTGAGTTTATGTTAGTAGGAATTGAATTGACCAATTTGGCCCCACAACTCTACTTATAAGAGATTAATGCTCTTACTACCTTCTATCCTTGAACTTTGTAATGAAAGAAAAAATGCCCCAAAATTATGAAAGAAAGCAAGGACAAAGATGAACAGCATGAAGAAAAAGTGTTGGGTTTTCATTTTTTTGTTTATTTGTTTGTTTTTATAGAGAAAATAACAACAAAACAGATATTTGAAATATTTGCCTTTTGCCCTTCACCCACAAATACAACTTTCTATTTGAATTACTTCAGTTTCCAGGAAATGTTCCATGCTAGGCAAAAAAGTTGCCAAATTAGTATTAAGTTGATATATAGACTCTCAGTAAGATACTATCTCACATACAGAGGAGCTAATCTTAAACCACAGATTGGTGCTGATTTCTCTCTTTTAGAGACACTTTTATTTGTGGGTAATTTTCATGCTTTAATGGCTTTTTGCATAGCTGGAAGCCATCAGAAATATCCAAATCCTGTGTCACACAGCAAGCCATATTTTCTGGTTTTCAGTTGTAGCAACAGAGTTTCATCATGGAGATATCATTAGTGTTTGAATGGCCTTTTCATCTATACTCTGGAAAACGTTTGGGAAGGTGTCAAATAGAGGGATAAACAAAATTTAATTTTGTTTTTACATGTTTACTAAATGGCTAAACAAGGAAGAATGCTCTACCCTCTTTATTAGAGCAATTCCAGAGTCTGGGGTACTATGCAGTGAAGATGATCAGGTTTCTGTGGTCACCCTAAACCCTCTCTCCTTTTGCCAGTCCTGAAAATAAGATTCTGGAGGGGAAAGGCCAATGGGCTGTAGGGCATACGGTAAGGTACATTTATAGCCTTAGGCCATAAGGGTCCTCAAAAAGCACTGAGGAAGCAAAACCCATGAGTGGTTAATTGTGAAAACCTGATGAGAAAATCATCATGAGCAGCGAGCTCAGAATCACCAAGGTCAAGATGTGCTTGACCAACCTAAAATAAAGCCCTTGACTGTCTCTCTTGAGGTCCTCTGTAGAAAAGTTGATGTATGGGCTAGATGGGCAGACAGTGAACTGGGCTGAAAACTGGTTAATGGCCAGGCCCAGAGGGTGGTGCTCAGTTGCATAGGGGCTGGCTGGAGACCAGTAACCTGCAGGGCAGCGCATGGGACAATTCTGGGTCCAGTCCTGCTCAGCATGGTCATTAATGAGCCAGATGATGGTGCAGATTGCACTTCCAGCAAGTCTGCTGGTGACATAAAAATGGGAGAAGCAGCTGATACTCTGGAGGGTTGTGCTGCCACCCGGAGCAGCATCAAAAGGTGGGGGAAATGGGCTGATGGAAAGCTGATGAAGGTCACCAAGAGGTAATAAAAAGTCTTGCAGGTGGAAGGAGGAGCCACATACACCAGTGTATAGTGGGCATTGTCCTGCTGGAAAATTGTTAGGCAGAAGACCTGTAGGGTCTAGTATACTTAAAGGTGATCAGGAGCAGCAAAGTGCTGTTGCTGTAAAGCATGAAAATGGTGTCCTGGGCTGCATTAGGCAATGTGCTGCCAGCATGCCGCTCATTATTATCTGTTTTCAGGGGTTTTTTCAGAGAAAATAAACAAAGGGGGGAAACAAGCAAACAAAACCCCCTGCTCCTTTGTTTCTATTTGCAATACAAAAATTTATTGTAAATCTAAACAAAATTGGCATATCTGAAAATGTCAGTCATGTGAATTCCTTCAAATTGCCTCCTATGTTATAGCAGCATGTTGTCTGTGTGAAATAATGGAAGCTGTTTGGGCTATCAGCATCAGAGCAGCATTTGAAAGTAATAAGAAGCAGTGAGAAAATTTGTGGCATCATTTTGATATCTCTGGCATGAACTAGATAGAAATGTTTTCAGTATTACCATAGCTAAGAGGTTGCTGTAATAATAAGCTACAAGTCAAACACTAACTGAAACTGAAACTGCTTTCCTTGATTTGGTACACAGAAAGGATCAATTACAAAAACAGCTTTATTAAAAATCCAGGTCATCTACAATCTCCATTAGTTTTGCAATTCCAGAAATAAAGAGACCTGTGAAGACTATTTTATACAATAACATCAGCAGTAGACAGTGACATCTGAAGTGTATTAGAAATGTAGCACTGATACACTAATATAACATTGAAATTTGATACCAAACTATGACTCTCTCTGTCACAGGCAATTCAGTGAGAAAGAGGGGGAGAAAGGTGTTGCAGATGACAATGATAATTTCCCAAGCACTAAAGATCACCCATTTTAAACCAAAAGTTGCACTCTAGCTTTGAGAAAATGCATTCATGTGAAACCGTAAAGAATGTAATGTTAGAAAAAGGATGTCAGGAAAGTAAAGCCCACAAAAGAACTTGCAAATCCTAACAAATCACTGAATCATCCCTAACATGATAATTCTTTTTATTTGGAAATAAAATACAAACATTGTGAAACACAACATAAACATGAGAATTTATTAGATCATTATGACATGTTTGCAAAGACAAGCAATCTCATAACATAGCAGTTCAATTACATTAGAGAAATTTTTAATTTGAACTAAGACCAATACTACAGGAAAGAAGATGAATGTGCTACTGACCAAAGTAAATAAAATATTCTTAATATTCATGTGGAAACCCAAGGGAAAAATGAGGTCTGTGTATCACCAGTGATAGACAGAATGGCAGGGGAGGAGGAGAAAGAACTGACAGTTATGTTCATTTCCCTATGTATTGAACATATGGGAAAATATATGTGTATGACATAATGTGTCAATATTAGATTATTTTTTCATTAAAATACTTCTTTTTTTTGAAATGGAAATTTCTTATTCTCGGTGTCTAATCAAGAGTAAATTTATCACAAAAAATAACTTTTTCACTAAATTTATCACAAAAATAACTTCACATCTGAAAACCTCTCTGAATAGATCTTCTAAACCTCAGAATTAACAAAATATAGAAAATTAGTGAAGAAGGCTAAAGGTCTCCCATTTCATTGCCACAGTTACACTATGTAAAGTGAGAATATTACTCTTGAAATTGCTGTATATCAATCTACTAGAGTCCGTATAGTCACTGGCCATTGTAGGAAAATTGTCAGAATTGACATTTTTTACAGACTTGTCAGCTTGTAAACACACCTCTCCACCCCCAAAATTAACTTAGTTTGCTAATATTTTCTTCTTGTTTTAAAGGGGAGGTGTTCAGGAGGTGATGGATGATGCCAAGTTTGTTTATTTTTTATGCTTCATACATCACCAAGGTTATGCTAGCTGCCCTTAGAAAAACAGAGGATATATTTGTGCTCATTCAACAGCCCCTTTGGGAAACACCATTTCTCAAACTGCCATTTGGGCTGTGTTCAGTACACAAAGTGTTATATGAAAAAATTCAACACATTTCTGTTGTCATATAGGTTACTGATTTCTGCACAGATGACATTTTGATCTGAGGAAAAAAACTGTGGAAGAGCATTATCAGAAAAACATTTGAATGAAGAAAACAAATTAAAAAACCACAAAGCAAAAGGAAGAAAACATCATAGGAAGTTAAATTATCAGAATAAGCAGATATAAAACAGTAAACAGCAGCTGCTGAAGAAAATCTGATTCAAAAAGCAGGAAAGAAATATAAGAATGCTTTGGATTCTGAACTATGAAAAAGAAAGCTCTGTCCCATACATTTGTTCCAGAAAGAAAAAAAAATAGGAATACTAAGGTACCAGAGGCAATCATAGGTTTTGCAAGAAATCAGGAAATAAAATATATTTAAAGGGTTCTAACAGTGGTGTCCTATGAAGTTTTTCCCCAAGACTTCTTTCATAACTGATATATCCAAGAAATGAAATAATACAGTCAAAATTAGTGGTGTTTCTGTGAAAGGCTGAAAATTACGATCTTTCACTCAACACATCTAGCAGCATAAGCAAGTTCCATAATAAATTGAACATGCCTAATCACTTCAGATGCTGGACTGACATTACATTTAATAATTTAATTTGATTTAATAATTTAATGTAATTAAGTTCAATACAAAAGAATGTTTATTGTTAATTGATTGTAACTAGCTTTACCAAGAACTAACGTATTGGGAATCACATTCTCCACAAAGCTTTCTTATGAGCTTTTGGCAACTAACCAACTAAGCTAGGTAAGTACAAATTATGCACGAGTGTTCAGCTGGACTGTAGACAGCTGATGACACAGATCTTTATTTTCTCTTTGACACTGAGTTATTGGTGAACAAGAAGACATCTGAGCTAACTGCATTGCTTGCCTTTACCACGGAAGAGTTTTTATTAATTTCATTGCTTTGGAAAACAGCTGACATTAAATCTGGCTGAGAGAGCGAAGATATTTCTGAACTGACTTCAACAATCCTTCTTTTTGACAGCTAGCTTGCAATGAATGAAACTGAGTAATCAGCCACTCATGTTTGAAATAGGAACACTACACCTGAAACACATCTTGAACTTGCTTTTCAGACATTTTTGGAGCTATGAGTGTGTTAAGATCTTCCATAATTTTAGAGACACTTCTCAAAACTTGATTGAATGCTGAACTTTGTAATATCAATTACATTGAGTAAGATATATTTATAACATTTTCTTGCTGATAATGAATGCTGTTCGAGTATTTTAATTTACATTTTCTTGAGAACATCTCTTCCTCTGGACTCTGCGCACATCAACTTTATCTTCCTTGTGATCAATTACATCAGGAGTTCAGGTTTTATAATTTTGAGTGACTGAGTGAATAGCATTTTTTTGTACTTTTTATATTGCTAAAGAACCAACTACTGCCATTACCAATTATTTTGATAATTTCTGTAGATCATGGATCTAAGAAGCCAGAGACTATAACTACTGTGGGTTTTGGTTTTTGGTTGTTTTTTGTTTTGTTTTGATTTGTTTGTTTGTTTGTTTTTGTTAAACAAACTAATTTAAAAAGGAATTTCATTAGCTTAAAGTGAGCTTTCTGTGCAATGCAAAATATAATGGTCTGCAGCCTAAAAATATTTCAAAACTGCTTGTCTTTTCTGTGTCAATCCTTATATGCGATAAAGCAACAAAGGAGAAATTAAACTTTATGTTTCCAGAATATACTGTATTGCTAGAACTGGGTGGTGTTTTCTTTTCCTTATTATTTTGAATTTTTACTTGATATTTTAAGGTTTCACTCTGTTTCAAAAGACTCTGTAAAAAGCATACTCCGAGAGGGAGAAAAATAACAGATTTTATTCTTATTGTTGCACTTACTAGCTATATCAGACATAAACCAATATGCTTAAGTCATCATCATAAAATTAGTGAGAGTTGTTTAAATTCTGTGATTGCCAATAAAAGAACATTACCACCATAAGGTGATACATAATAGAAACTAGTGATATCTTCTTAAATGCTCTTGTAAGTGTCCCAACTCAAAGGCATAAAATCATTTACTGTGGCAAAAGTCAACTATTATGACCATAAAGTCAACATCATGATTTTTTTTAGATACTCTCCTCCAATTTAATTATTTTTATTAAAATTAACAAATTTCTAAATTTACTTTGTTTTGTTCCCATTTTCTTCTCATATTTCAAATGGGAAAAAAAGCAAAAAAATAGGTAGTAGTCATTTCTAGTTAAGAGCACTGTGGGAAAGCATCTGCCAGTTTTATTTATTTGCTGCAAGTTTACTGCATGGATTCTGTAAATGTTAGTGAGAAAATGACAAGAAAAAACATACCTGGTTGTTTGCCTGACAGAATTTATTTGGATCATGTGAAATCCCAGAAGAGAGAAGAAATATTCTCTCCCCTGACATCATATGGGAGTAGTAATCCAGGAGGTGCCTCTAGACTTGAGGGAAGGAAAGCAATGAAGGTGGGGAGATGAGGGTGAGGGGAGCGGATTGGAAATAGGAAACGTGGTGGAAAAATAAAGGATTTGATCAGAAGAAGTGTAGACATCTGTGATACAGACCTAATAATAAGGACTCGTTTTACAGAAAAAAAGGAGAAAAGATAGTCATAATGTCTTAAGGTAGACATCAAAATAGTTTTATGATTCACTCTGTTAATATCTGTTTCAATTCAATTCAGTCAATGGAAACATTGACTGAATATAGAGTTCAGGGTGACTAACTGAGATATATATAAGACTTTACAGATATATGCTAGTAGTTTGTATGACTAAGAGTCTAAGAGATATCTAAGAATAGAAGAAAAAACACATCATCAAATCTAATGTGACAAAATTATTTTTTCCAAGATCAAGAGGTGTTAGTGTAGAGTATGTCGGTTGAAGCACCTACAATTTTGTTTTATAGTAAAGGACTACAGAAAAGTTTTCACATGTAAATATTCAATAAGATAAACTGATTATTAACCTTTTTTTTTTTACTTAATCTGTCTCAAACAGATTTTTTCGTAAAAAATTGTAATAAAACAAAGCAATAAATATAGAAGATGCTCTAGGAAATTTACAGACTCAGTCTCAACCTGCTCAATATAATAGACTTGTAGCATAAGATTTTCTTTAACTAATCTAACTAATATGTGTTTTTATATTTTCATCATTATATATTCTTCTTTTTTTTCTAATTTTTTTTCCCTGAGAAGACTGAAAGATTATTATGTTACTTTGAGTTTTGTGGCCTCTGAAGAACACCAGTTGTCTCAGGTGACAGAAGAAACCTTGATAGCTTTCAGATATGCATCTAATCTTTTCCAATTTGTAAATTCACATCAAGTATATGCTTTGTCTGTGTACTTTGTTCTGGCATGAAAGCCTGAAAGAGCAATATTAATAAAGGACTCCTTCCCTAGTTTCAAAATAATGATAAATAATGTCACCCTAATGAACATGATACTAAAGTATCCAATGTTTCAGTAATGACCTTTCTGATAGAGAGTAGGATTTTATTCTAGATGACATGAAATGTGGATAGACAGTTAAGATGCTGAAAGACAGGACTGAATTTCAAATTATTGCAATAAATTGGAGAAAATTGGGATAAAATTATGTAGGGACATCTACATTTTTATAAGCTTAGACAGGCTAATTATCTATTCACATGCTAGGCTTTTGATTGGGTAGCTAGCAGAAAGAGGCAAACATTCTAGGGCATCTCTTAGGAAGTATGAACAGTGTTTTAACTTGTAAAACATTGGAGCCAAACTTGCAACATTTTAAGCACTGCATTTTATGAGAGATATAAAGAAAATGCAAACCCCCAAAAAGTGCAGGAATGATCTAGAAAATATCAGGTACAAAAAAAATAGGTGGAAAGAACTGGCATCATCTTCCCTAGAAAATCAAGAAAGGATAAGCTGAACCATGTTCGTATCCATAGAAAGCTGATATGGAGAGGAAGGGAATAATCTGTTTCTCAAGTTTAGGATTTAAGAAAAGAAGATAGAAACTGGAATTGCTGGAAGAAAGAGTCTGGTTAGGCACAAACATTTTAATGTTACACGTAGTGATACTCCTTCACATGCAGCTGGAACAGTTTGAGGTTATAGAAACAGGCTTGATTAATTCCCTTGAATATTTAAGGTATTTTCCAAAGTTGTTACAGCAGTTTAAGACCTCAGAACTTGATGTCTATATATACTTAAAAAGAAACAACAGGACACTTTAAACTAAAATATTTAGTTCCCACAGGTAACTGTATTTTGCGTATTCTCTGACATCTCTGCTTTCTTCTTTTTCTACTACACAAACTTATGCATTGGTTTGATTGAGGTTATACATTCTTTGGTAGAGGGTTCATAAAAGATCATAATCTGTCTCATGTTCACTCACAGATGCTATTTTTGCTCCAGCCCAGATAGCTATGACAGTAGGACAGAAACTAATTCAAGTGGAGTCTTGAGCACCTGCTAGTTAGTCTAGTGCAGCTGCTTAGAACTGTGTCTCTCAAAAACTTTAATTATAAAAAATACTAAAAAAACAAGTGACTCAGAAAATCACTGGAGCTTACTTAGTATGTCTGACTCAGAAAATTCTTGGCACAGTAAATGTGAAATCCAACCTGTGTTTTAATTTTAGACTATAATTTGGGTTTAGAACAGAAAACCCATCTCAAAAATCACCCACAGAGTGAATACTACTGTGAATCCTCCAGAACTACTCACAGCCAACAAAGAAAGAAATAAAGCTGGAGTATTTTTTTTAGATTACTGAACTTTAATTTTTCACACCTCCTTCACATACAGCTGGAGTGGCTTGAAGAGTTCGTAATAGACTTGATTAATTGCTTGGCTTGTTGATGAAGGAATTCATACTATATAATTAGAGATTTCGCTGAAGTGGGTAGATTATTTCAAATCTTACATAGACGGAGGAGGCTTTCACTTCAAAGATTTCTCACCAAGAAACATTTTTCATTGGGGCAGACATTTTCTAATTCAATAATATAATGTTTTACAGTTCACAATAGCAAGTCACATTTCATGCTTTAGTTTTATGCTTCCAAATTTGATACATGTTAGACAGTCCTGATTTCCTGATCTTCTAGGACTCTGTCTGTAAGGATTTACAGAGCACCAAATCTTAAACACTAAAATCACACAGGTGAAAATAATAGATGTCTTCCTCAACGTCAGGAGGGAAAAAGCTGGATTTGATACTTTCACAGAGTGAGTGTTTGAGCTTTGAAGATACTTCTGGAGATTATCTGCTCTAACTCCTCTGCTAAAGTAGAGCTGAATGCTCAGGACAATGTCTGTTCCAAGCCCTCAACCATCCTTGTGGCACTTCTTTGAGCTGCATCCAGTATGTCCATGTCTCTCTTGTACTGAGGATCCGAGGACAGGACACAGCCCTCCAGGTGTGATTCCATTGCATTCGGTCACGAAATATGCATTTCTTGGTATTTCTTGTTGAATACCTTTGATCAGTTACGATGAATCCCATGGTCAAAATATGCCACAAGAAACATTTATTCATTGGAAGGGTTATCACACATTAAAACAGGCTGCCCAGAGCAGTGGTGGACTCACCATTACTGAAGTTATTTAGAAGACATGGAGACATGGCACTTCAGGATATGGTTTGGAGGTGGACTTGGCAGTGGTGGGTTTACGGTTGACCTCAGTGATCACAGAGGTCTTTTCCACCCTAAATAATTCTGATTTTTGCATGGTCAATGGCATGTTGGTGTTAAAAGACAGCTCTCCTCAAGTTCATATTCTCTGAAGTATGCAGAGGAATACATACTTTTTAAATTCAGGACAATATAATATCACATTAATTGATTCTATGAAGAAATAAAACTCTTGCAAATGGATAGCAAGGAAACTAGAAGTCATTTTGGCAGACTGACAACTCCTGCTTCCAGAGTTATCATTTAAAGATGAGGAAAATTACACATATTTATTTCATTTTGTACATCTTGATGCAACTCTTCATAATGTTTAATTTAGCTTTTATTTTGATATAATCTTATTTATAAAGCAGGGGCTTTGTTTGAATGACAGGGTTTCCATAGAGACTGCAGGGCAGGAAGGCATATTTCTGAAATGCTACACATCTGACACAAATGATAGGATTTCTTGGAATGGATAGCACAGTTTGTGCAAAGCCACATGGAGTGGATTGGAGAGCATTATTCTTACCAGAAAACCTATGGAGATAAACCATTTTTCTCTAATTGCCATTTATTCTTTACTAGCCAGCAAGATGGAGGCAATTAAATACAGAAAAATAAAAATAAAAAAAAAAAAGCTAGACTCCTGGATCTTTGCACTCCAAGTAAATTTTTGCTGTACTTGCCTTAAGCACTTGACGGGCCAAATAACACCACGGTATTATTTACTCGATACCTTATTTTTCCAATCAGGATGTTAGAACTCACTTCTGCTATGTGCTGAGTATTCTTGCAAGGTTGAGAACAAGTTTCTATTGATATTTAGCTTGACCTACAGCCCACTGAACTCAGTTAAAAACAGTATTGCTTTTGTTTCAAGGGGCATTTTCAGAGGTGGTAGCTGGGAGCCTTACTGGATTGCTGTAAACACTCAGCTCTGCAAAAATAATTTCAAGCAAAAGCAAAATGGGTGGTTGCTGACATAATTATCTGAGTCCACTCAGAAAGTTTAATTCTTTCCTTTTCAGGGATGTTCAGTTTGTTTCTGCTATTGTTGGTGTTTTTTTTATTCCCAGAAAACCCAGTGTAAAGAAAAAACTAGGTGAGGCAATGTGTGGGCAAGGGAAGGTGAGAGGCCTTGTACTTTTTTCCTTATTGTATCTTTTCCTATAATTTCTATAGTATAAAGATCTTAAGACTGGTATTAAAATATTACCTGTATTACTTATCCACATATCAAGCATAAGAAAATAATATTTACCAGCTTGAAATCATTGCTTGGAACACAATACAAAAAAAGAAGCACTTCAGGATATTTTTTCAAGTGGTTTATATTCATAAGCATTTGTCAAGGTTTGACACTGGCACAATGCCAGTGCCCCCATGAAAAAAATACCTCTTCCCTGGTGTCTGCTGTGAGATGGGGCCAGGAAATAAGCAAAGCAGGCTTCTAGCTTAGGAATAGAG
>VZSU01000398.1:594981-631940 GCA_013398715.1 Nesospiza acunhae
TATATATATATATATAGACTAGCCAAAAGCTGAGATGAATCATTGCTATTCATTGGAACCATTGTTATTATGTTGATTGTTACTATGCTAACTGAAGGATAATTCATATGTCCATATATATTAGGTAAAATTATGTGATCACTGGAAGTTGAATTTTGCTGGCAATTGCAAAATTGAATTTTGCTGGGAAACAAATGACTCTGTTTTCCTTAGCTTTTGGTATCAATTAGTCTCATTTCATTGAACCTGCCACAAGTTACCCAGATGAGGCAAAGACAAAATGTTTCAAAAGTGTTAGTGAAGTAAAGATTGCCAAACATTATTTCAAACAGCCTAATTTTTCATCTTTTTCATAAAACACTAACTGAATGGAGAGGATTTTTCCATGGAGGTTTCATTATTTTTTTTTGTGATAGGAGTGCTACAAGCTTAAGGTAAATTTCCTTCCCCATTCATGAAAGTTTTTTGAGTTACAGGTAATGAAATTGCTAATGTCAGCACCAGGACTGCAGGCTGAGCAACACATTATGGTTGTAGCATTTACTGTACCAAATTGTTTCTATATTGACCCAAAAAAGCATTTCTGTGCTATTTATAAATTCTGGGAAAATAGTACAAGCCTTGTTAATTCAAATCAATAAGATATTTTCAGTCTGATATGTACTTCAAGTATGTGTTTGCCACTAATGCTGAACAGAAAATTAGTTGGGCTGTTTTTTTTTCAATTGAAAGATATGGCTCAACCAATCCACCATAATGCAAAAGGCTTTTTGAAATGGGCTACAAGTGAGAACTGGGAAATTTGAGCTAGTTCTTAATAGCTCACATCTCAGAAGCTAAATGTTGTGTTTTTTTCAAGAGTTCAGTTATAATGAGGATCCCATATGAGTAGCTTTTGAAAATCTGTCTGCTTTTTATGATACTATTATTAGAGCTGCACCTATTTTTTGTTATAACTTTCAGACACAGTGACATGGAATCACAGAGATTCCTTTCTGCAATCTTCTGTTTTGTTTTGTTTTGTTTTTTTTCCTTTGCTTTACCTAGTTAAGTAGCATGGTAAAGGTAAAAAAAAAAGGGGGAAAAAAAAGGAGGAATGTTATATGGGATCTTAAAGGCAATAATCTGCTTTAAAGTTTTACCAAAACTTTCCCTGACACCACTGGGTATCAGTATGCATACTGCCAAAATAAAATATTAATGAAACTGATGGTCATGAATATACTGCGTAATGTAACACAGTGTAGGAAATCCCCTAACCAGCTCTCAGCCAGCCTAAACCTCTATCTGAAGTGACACACTGTCATAGGGAGATGCTAGCTCAGATCCTGAAACAACATTGAAGTGTCAGCCTTACACAACACCGTAAGAAATCATCTCAAAGATAGGAGGAATTGGCTTGCTGCAGCTCTGCTAAAATGACTATACTCATTATAGGTCTACAGCTAACTCTCTCTCTGATGTACTGGGAAAGCTCTGCACCACTTGCAGCACAGACAGCCATAAGATAATTCTATAAGACCAGCACACATCAGTAAAAAAATTATGTAATTCCAAAAAAATTGGACTCCTATTTCAGAATCCAGCACAATTGCATAACAATATGGTAAAATAATTAATATCACATGGTGGCAACACATAAAGTTGCTGAAAACAATTACTTCATAACCTGAAGTTTTTGGTCTCTTGATAATGCTTAAGCTTAGAAGAAATAAACTAATCACATAATTGCTCTCACATTATACAGTTGTTCCCACATAAAGTAGTTGGCACTCAACTAACTAATCAGGTGTGATTACAACTGCAGTATTTGTGAATACTTAAAAAAGAAATCTTCCTATAAATCTGGAAATGAAATACAGTATGACTGTAGCAAAGAAAGTAGCATGGAATAAACTTTTATGGCAAGCAAGAAGTCTGAAAATTAATGTTTGGATTCCAGGATAGAGTGGTGTAAACAATGGATTAATTTAAAATTCACTGCTCAGACCAAATTAAAAGTAAATAGCCAGGAGAACTGAAATAGATATATATCAGGGTTTGGACCATAAGAAGCAGAAACAAATGCAAGAATAGAGATTTTGAACATGTTTTCCTACTCATATATAGGAAAGTCCGTTTAATTTTTGGACTCCTTTTTCTCAGTTTTGGATAGTTTTTCCTCAAGTGTAAGTAAACTTGAGAATGAAAAATATTTAAAAGAAACCCTGATATTTTTGTAAGGTAAAAAACAAGTGGAGATTCTACCTCATCTGTTAGAGAATTTTGGAAATAAAGTTTATCAGCATGTTTTGAATCCCAAACTTGGTTATTGTTAATATTTTAGCTAAAGTTATTAATTGACTTCCAATCAGATGTAGAGATAGTTTCCATTATTCTGTATATATATATATACATATATATAAATATATATAGTATAATTTTTCTAATAACAATATAAAGATCAAAACATTACTAATAGTTCTAATACCTATTCAACAGAATTTGCAATAATATATTAACAAACTAATCTCTATCTCTTTAGCCATTTCATGCCTTTATTCACAGAACTTGTAGGCTACCTGCAGAAAAAAAACTGTTCAAGCAAAGTGCCCAGGAGTGAAAGTTTACATCTGACTACTTTCCCTGCAGTCTCTCACAGCCCCCATCTTCAAACACTATTTGACCTTGAAGTGTGTAAGTTAAGCAATATTTGTTTCAAAGTAACTGTATTTCTAAACAGGTACTGTTTGCCAGAAGAATGTATTTTAACTTTCATGGTTTTTAAATATATGGCTTACATTTATTTTATTTAAACATTTGCTTGAATTGTAGCAAAATGACCCGCTTGTTACAGAGGCAACTTAAAAGCACCACTAGCTTTAGTTACCTGCATAGTTCTTAATAATATCTATCCAATGGACCTATGATAAGGTCCAATCAGCACCAAAATATTATGATCTTGCTAATATGTACATAGGCATATGCAAACATTCAAAACATCAAGAAAATTCAGGGAAAAAATAACAAAAGAAAATAAGAGATGAAGAAATAAAAATCTAAATTGTTATGACTATTAAAAACTTATTTTTGGGGAAAAAGAAAAAGGTAAAGCCAGTGTAGTTCATATGTCAGTCCAAAGGAGTATAACAAAGTCAGAGGGAATATGGTATCTAATTTTCATATTAAGAGTTTGCTTTTATATAGATAACTAGTCATGGTTATAAAAAATAAATTAGGTTTGTCAAAAAATATTAATAATATTTTTATCCTTTTATATTATTATAACTATTTTAATGATATTTATATTTTCCTGTCTAATTCTCACAAAAGCAAACCACTTAAAATTTATTTTGCAGTGAATGCATTTATTATTTTTTTTTAAATATGGTATTATATAGATTTAGGGAACAATAGAAATCCATGGAAAATTATGAAGGTTAGAACATAAAAAAGACAGTATGATGCATTATTCTGTTGTTTTGGTTTTTTTTTTTAAAAGGAATTTTACAGAGTTCCTCAAAGAACAAAGACCACAGTCTTAAGCAGAAAAATTCAGTAAGTTTTACTAAAAGGTATAGAGATCCACTAGTTTACAGAGCTGAGAATCAGTACAATATTATTTAAAAATAAATCATGTTAATATGAATCTCAATATTTAGATTATCTTCAACTTTATATAAATCTACACAATGCATAGCATAATCAATGTTAATTGCAACAACAATCATAAATTTTTACTCCTAATGCCTCATAAAATATTTTATCACTACTGTATGACATAATAAGCCTAAGTCTTGGATAGGGAAAAGATTTATTGTACTTTTTGGTAAATAATAGTGAATAGTTTACACACTTGTGTCTGATCTATAAAGGAAAGTTTATTGTCTTTTAGTTTTTTATTTTCCTCACTTGTTTGCTCACAAGGCAGCAAACACTACAAAACAGAATATATTTTTTTTTTTCAGAGGGCAAAAACAGGGCATAATATTATAAATATAATCTTAATTTTCAATCTGAAATCACAACTTTATATTTTTCAAATATAATGTCTGCATTTTCTAAATTTCAATTTACCAGCTGTGGGGGTGAGTTGGTTCTGTTTAAATGAATGATCCCATTTTAGGTCCTAATTAGCCCTGAGAAAAGATTACAATAAAAAATAAGAATTTAATTAATCTACTGGAATTCAACCAGAAGGTTGATTTGGAGGCTAGGTAAGGCCAAACTTCCAAACTTTCTCTTTCAAATAATTTAATAGTGACTCATAGTTACCAAAGTAAAACAAGAACATAAAAAAAGGTCTTTGGTGTCTCTTAGATTATAGCCAGTTTGTAAAGCAATGACCTGCTTTTCAAAAAATTTCATTAAAGATTTGAATTGCTAGAAAATATTTAATATAATTAAGCTATTTAAAGCATTTCATAGCTATTCATGTTTCTTTACAGTGAAAGAGAGGTCTTTTATGGTGCCTCTCTAGTAAATGTTCACTCTGGGATTGCCATTCTCTGGAAAACTCCAACTCCCACACACATAGAGGCAAAGTTTGCCAAAAAGAGTTCATTATAGTTCATTTTTCAAATTAATTCAAACAACATATATTTCTGAAGCTGCCTTAGAAAACCACAGGGAAAATTTTACAGAGTGAGCAACTTTCTGAATAGAGCAGGAGGCAGTTTGTTAACTAGTGAATAGGAACAGCACACCTTCCAGAAGCTGTACTTTCCCAAAACGTGTACACATTTCTTTTTCTAAGGACAAGGAAAACACTGATCACTCGCCCTTCTCCCTGTTTCTGTGTTAGTTTGGAAACCCATTTACACTTTTGTCAACTGAATCTCAACTGTTCTAAGCAGTCCTTGATGCTCAGAGATGGATCATGACTGTGAAAGCCATCCCCTGCTATCAACATCAGTCCAGCAAACTGATTTTGACCCACAGAATCTCTTCATCCCTTCTCAAGTCTCTCCATTTCACTAGCAAGATCAAAAAAAAAAAAAAAAAAAAAAAAAAAAAAAAAAAGCAAGCATGGCCTCTATGTCCTTAGACAATTTTCATCCATGTGCCAGATAGGAGGAACACAGAAAAGCACCCACCTTTATTCCATAGGTTTAAGCAGTGAATTTTAAAATTTATTGTCTGAAAATTCAATGCATTACATATCTTGTACAAAAAAGCAGAGCCAATCATGAGATCTGGAACCAGGAAACTAATTCTTTAATTTTCAGCAACTATAATCTTGTCTGATATTACTTAAAATCTCATTCTTTGCTCATGATTCTCAGTCCCATCTGAGATACCTCACAGACCCTTGATCAGGCCCACAGCTTCAAACCCCCTTGGAATAAAAAGAGCCTCAAATAAAGTTTGCAGTTCTAGGTGAGTATTCCAGTGAGAAGACTATTATGTAAAAAACAGGTCACTCTCTCCAGCCATAAAAGTGCTTGACTGTTTCTGTATCTGAATATAAAGCACAATTAAAAAGTAGGTCTTGTGTTTATTTAAAGATTGATTCTACTCAGGCTGAATTGCCAAGACTCAGCTCTTGCTAGGTGTCACTGTTTTCCAGACTGGAGTGTTTCACCTTGTAAATACAATTTCATTTATTTGCATGTAAATGCATGACTTCCCTTTCTGCTATATTGAACCAGATATTGTTTGATTATGTTCAGCTTGTCAAGTGATCCAGATAAATTTGCAGAGTAATATATCCTCTTTATTATTTACTACTCTCTCAATTTTCAAACTATTTACAAATTTCATCAGTAATGATTTTATGATTTCTTTTTGGTCATTGATAAAACTACTTCACAGCATGAAGCCAAGAGCTGAACTGAATATCTTACAGAAAATAGAAGCACCAGTATTTTTAATTTTGGGGCTTTTTCCAAAATAGTAATGTAAAAGACATGTTTCCCTTGCATTATGTATTATTAAAAATAAATAATTAGTTTTTATCTATGTCTATATAAAATTAATGAAATTATTAATTTGCAACAAAACAATTAATGCAAATATTTCTTTTTTAAATGGTTGCCTTGTGTTTTTAGTTCTTCACATCGTGCATTTAATTAAGCTTTCCATAGCTTGTCTTTATTTTAAAGTAGAAACCTCATGTGCATGGGAAAGAGAAAAAAATGCAGAATTTTGAAGTATGATTTTTACTTGCTTAATAACTGAGTACCTAAATTTTGAATACATCTTATCTTTAAACAAAGGGATTTGAACTGATAGAAGTATTTTGAACAGTATTTCACAGTTCACTTGTGTTACATATACTGTCAAATTGAAAAAGAGAATTAAAATTTAAAAATCTCAAGTGCCTCTTTTTCAACAACAAAATTAATTAAAAATAAATATGTGTTCTATATAAAACCAGAAGGCAAATGCAAACTTGCCTCTACTTTAGTGAACCAGATTTCATTTAGAAAAACAAATACTCTTCCAGAACTGTGAGATCATGAATAAGCAGCTGTGAAAAAGAATGAAATGTTAAAAATATTTCCTCAGTATCATATTAATTGAATGATAATTTATGTCACAAACATATCACTTGTTTGTTTGTAATAATTTCAATGAATAGATCTCAAAAGTTAAGATGCCAGATTCAGGTGACTGAAGTATGGCCTCAGACATAGCTGGATAGAGAATGAAACAGAAAACAAGTCACATGTATTTTTTCAGAGAACTAATTAAATATTTTAAATTGATTCAAGTGTATATTCAAGTACATTCAAGTACATATAAAGCTATGAATAAGTGATGACAATCCTGAGAATTTTATCACATGCAAACCATTTTTAAATTAGCAAAAATAAAACAGTAGAATTTTACCACCAGATGGATAATTAGGGAAATAAATAGATCTCTATACTTTACTTCTGTACTACCTGCTATAGTTGGCAGGAATTAGTTTGACTTCCTACACAGTTATACTGCCATATTTCAGTCACCTGAATACTTATACATCTACAAAGGATGAAGGCTCCTTTAATTTCTTTTTAGTCTCCTAAAGCCACAGATTTATAAAATCAGAAGTATAAGTTCCTCCAGTAAATTTATGCTAAAATTCCCAATTACGTTGTTACATGAATAAGCTTTCAACTTGGAGAGCAGTCTGTATCACAACTCCGTCATCTAATTAGAGCATGGAAACCCTTAACAGAATTTAAGGCATGTTTGATAACACCTGTTTAAAAGCAGCCTTCCTAGTCATCTGAAGTTGCTTTTGAGGTTTCTTTTGTACCAGACTGCCAGAGATCTAAGGCAAAGTTCCTTAAATAAAGTGAGCCAAACACATTTCTAAACTAATTCATTCAGGACAGCCATTCAATATTCCTAAATTTAATCAGATAACAGTTCTTTGTACAGAAATGGCTGTGCTTTAAAACGTACAACGTTCTTTTCACTTGCAGTCTCACAATTGCTCGGCAAATGCCAATTCAACACTAATGCTCATGGTATTTAGCTGGGTATTGCTAGGATGTCAGCCGCTCCCTTGGTCTTGTTTGAACATTTGAACTATTTGATAGGTAATTAAGGTTTCTCTCAATAGTCTGTAGCTTTAGTTAAACCATAAAATCCATGTCAACAGAATTTTTTTCCCCCCAGTTAAGCCTCCTCTCACTTTATCGATGCAGTCAATGATCTCACCTCTGTACAGTGCCTCACTGAGTGCATAACCAAATAGACACTTTTTTCATCTAAAATTTTTCTCAGTGAGAAGAAAGGCACTTCTAGGCTGCACCACATGCAAAACCACTATAAATTTCCATGTGCAGTAAACCAAACACAGTCAGACTTCCTGTGTATAAGTCAAACTAATCTGGAGGCAAACTGGGGAAGCCTGCCTGCCCAGGATGTTTTACAGTGAACTGTAGTCTGGTTTCATTCTCTAATTTCATTACCAGGAATTGTTCAGTGGCATCTCATGTACGCATGCAGTAAGTCTCACACTGTGCACCCTGTGTGAAATTTAAGAGTGCAGCAATTTGGTATACTAGTTATAATCCCTGAAAATCATGGATTATGATGAAAACTTTAAGAGCTCAAACTATAATTGCACAAACACATCACTAGCATGAGAAAAATTAATGTTTTTCCAGTACCAAAATATGCTATTGCACTTGTAAATTTGCATTCTCTGTTTGTACTGGGAAGTAATATAATAAATTATAAAACAATTAATTACATGTTGCAAATGTTAGAAATTATGATCATAATATTAATGTTTTATGCTAACACAGGTGAATTTATATGAAGACAATGAGAACAATAAAACTTCAAAATTATTATCTTTAATGATTTTTATAATTAATTAATTAGAGCAGAAAGAATTTATAATTAATTAGATCAGGAAGGGTTAACCTTTCCTGAAAATTAATGACACTGGAAAAATCACAGAAAACCCAAAGAAACAAAAATCCCATCATTTTAATTTCTCTTACAACAATTTCATATGTATAAAAACCATTAAATTCCCATTTTATTTAAGAAAATAAGGTGTATGAGACCAGTAAGACTGTACACATGCCTTTTGCTGAGGACTTAGGTAATCTAATATATTGTCAAGGCTCTGAATTGGCATCTCTATTAAGAATAATTTTCCTTCTTAAAGTCAGACATGAAAGCATGTGGTGTAGTTATCCAAATTTTTTCTTCTTAATGATTTAATCCATTAAATTGCAAAATTAATATTTTGATTCAGTTTGTAACTATTTTGCCCTGTAGCAAAACTTTGTTTTCTCCAGAATTATTTGCTGAGACAATTTCCTAAATGAGAAAGAGATTGTACAAGAGTTAAGGATGTATATTTGGAAAATTTCCTCTGTGCTTTTTCAGTGAGTTTTACCTCCTCCAAGTTAAAGCAGTTGCTATATTTGAAACCTGACATTCCCATTGCTGAATTTATTTTTTCTTTCTTATGGAGTATATGGAACAATTATAGTGATTCTCAAGTCTGAAGATGTCGTCTTCAAACACATTTTTATTTAAGCAGATAAGAGGTAAATAGGTCTGGTTATCCTCCCCACATAAAGATTATAATTACAATGGCACATGTGGATGAAAAAGAATGAGGCTATATTTTTGTCTGCATTAAAAGTTTTGTTTCATGGCTACTGTTATGTGCTTATCTATTGTTTTTTCTCCAAATATAGTCATGAAAAATAAAGAAAAAGTGATCTTTTGACTGCAACTGCTTGCGTGTCCCTTCTGCCTTTTTTTTATTTTTTGCTTTAAAGTGAAAACATCTTGAAAGTGAAAACATCATGACTGAGGGACTGAAGGTTTATTATCTCTCACACCACCATGCATCTGAGATACTAAAATAGTATACAAGCTTAGACTTTCAGCAGAGAGGATGGCAATCTGTTGGTGAGAAAGATTTAAAGATCTGAGAAAAAAGGAAGCTCCTGGATCCTGAAGAAGAAATATTTTGCTGCAGACCAGCCCTGTCTAGGGCCTTTCTGGGTTAGGTGCTCCTCACCAAGTGCCCTTGCAAAGTTTTCTGCTCTGTGTCACCACAGAGGCTTCTTCATGGATGAATTAATTTCGTGCCATAGGAGAGACCCTGGCAAATTGCAGGGTCTTTCAACGTGCATTTGTGCTGCCAGACATCCACTCCCAGGCTCTCCAAGCCTTGCCATGATCAAAAGATTTCACAGACAAAACTGTTTACTTCTGCCTCCAAAGAGCCCCTACTGACCCAAAGTGAAGCAGCTATTTCAAGACAAACAAGCAGCTTTGCTCATTCCTGGATAACTTCCAATCTTTTAACAACATATATTGGACTTAGGAACAAAACTGGAAACAGACGTATAAAATATTTCTACCATCTGTCACAAAGCCATTGCAAGTGATTTGCATATCTTGCACTGTCCTAACAGTAATGATTCCCTTCAGTTTTAGTAGTTAAAAAGAAAAAAAACATAAAGATATTCATTGTACTGTCACCTTTTCTGTTCTGACTTTTTACAGACTCATAAGTAAATATTTGCATACAATTGTACACTGCTAGGAGAAAATATTACCTATGCATTAACACACCATGTTTCAGATATCTGAGTTATCAAACTTAAATATTTTTTAGTCCAGTGGATAGGATTTTATGAATTATCATTGCCACAGATGAAAGAGAAAAAAAGAAAAAGAGAATTCATAGTATGTCTTCAGTGCAAACCAACATAATTAATAGGACATGACTGGTTTTCAGAGTAACTGTGTTAAGTCAGGGCCCTGTTCAAAATTTTATATTTACAAATAGGAAGTGAAGCTTGTAAGACTCCTTCTCCCAGAGAGAGGAAAACAAACAAGAAAAACATGAATTGATATCCTGATTTCTGCACTAGGGAATTCATTCAGACACGTTAGTTTTCCCATCAACTACCAGAGCACATTAAATAAGTGATACACAGTCAGGAAGGTATTCTTTCTGTCACCACCTAAATAACTTCTGGATAGTTCACTGTATCTTTAGCTACAATCTTGCTTTGGCACGCATTGAATCATATTAATACCTGAATGAAATTTATTTTTCGAATCAATACTACATTTTCCACAGCTTACAGGGATATTATGAAATGTTTGGTATAATATGCACATATGATTGTTCCAATTTTCAACTTTTTACATCTCATTTAATAAATAAAAACATGATAATTTTTTAAAAGTGTAAAATATCTATCAACAGAACCACATTTCTAAACTAAAATTTACCTCAAGCACTTCCAATTATAAACAATGCTGCCCACCTCTTGACATACAAATTCCAATGTTTTAGTAACTTGCTTAATCATTAACCTTTCTCTCATTAACAAATATGTAACAATATTGTAACTCACAAAAATTGAATTATTCCTTTGTTAGGGGAATAGATATTCTCTGCTTTCAGAAGTGCCAAAAACTTTAAAAAAGTTTCTACCTTTGCTTCTACACACAACTAAGAGGAGTATCCATCCTTATTCACCAAGATAATTCATCCAGAAATCTTCCAGTAACAGGGGTAAATATATATGGAGTGATACTTTGACAAATAGAAAAAGAAAAAATCACCTTTTTGAAAAGAAGAACTGAAAATAAAAAAACAAATGGCATCTTCCATTAAATACTATATCTTAAAGACACATTGTGAGCTTTTTCTTTTGGCTTCTCTGAGACATTCCTAAATTATTCCTTTCTTTCTTAGTATCTTTTGTTAAATATTGAAAGAGGTATGAAAATGGAAGAAAAAAAGAAGGTATATGAAGATGGAAAAAAAAAAGATCACTGTCTTTTGTAACAGTGCAGAGTTGTCAGTGAATTGATAGATGTGTAACAACAAAACCAGCTTCCGTTGTCAAGGAAATTTATCTATACAATAAAAAAATATACTGTCTACAGTAGCTATGCTTTGTATGGACAGGACATGCAGAGGGGATGACATTTTCAAGTTATAATCTCTATTTTTTGCTAAATGATCATATTTTAAAATACCTTTTTTAATGCCATGAGAGAAGGAAATATACAGAGGAATTACTTGAGTTATTTATTGCCTAAAATTTTAATGTGAATTCTTTAAGAATATTCAATTTTATCTTTTCCTGTAAAGCACATGTACTACGCAGCCTGTTAGAAAACCTTTCAGAGTTTTTGTTGATTTTGCTTATTTAACATTTACTTATTCCAAAGATTTAAAGTTAGACAGACTAAAAATATTATAGGGATCTTGCTTTGCCTGTGGATGCAGTAGCACCCCTTTCTCCTCACACAGAGCTGAGTCAGAGGTGATGTGGAATTTATTTTATAATCCCCAAGAATCTATTCCTAGGTATTTAGACATGTCTGTGCTCTTAAACTCTTAAAAATTTAAGAAATCCAGAATGTTCTCTCTCCTCATCTCTGTTCTATTCCCTCTGTATCTTCAGTCTGAATTCAACTACATATAAACTACAATGAAATAATAGAATCACAAAATCATAGAATGGCCTGGGTTGGAAGGAACCTTAAAGATCATCTTATTCCAGCTCCCCTGCCATCAGCAGGGACATCTGTCATTAGATCAGGTTCCTCAAAGCCCCACCCAACCTGAGTTTGTGGTTTGGGGAATCCACAACTTCTCTGGCTGATCTGTTCCAGCATTCTTCATTCACAGTTAAGAATTTCTTCCTAATATCTAATTTAAATCTACAATCTTTCAATTTGAAGCCATTCCCCCCTGTCCTATCACTCCATGCCCTAGTAATAAGCCCCTCTTCAGCTCTTGGGTCACACCCTTTAGATACTGAATAGCTGCTATGAGGTCTTCCCAGTGTCTTCTCTCAGTGCCTTCTTTTCTCTAGACTGCACAACCCCAGTTTTCTCAACCATATGTGGTAGCCTTGATTTTTGTATTCTTTTGGCTCATGCATAGAATTTCTGTAGAAATTAAATGTAACTTCTGTCCCTTCATCTACTTTATTACTTAGTTATGACCTTATCTACCTTAAGCATTAATGTCATGAGTTTTATTCCTGGTATTGTGATACATTTGACAGTTTCACCAAAAAGCAAAAGTTTCAGTTTCATCTTTGACAGTTTCACCAAAAAGCAAAATTGAGCTAGGGTGAGGACAGTCACATAGGAAAACTCTTGTCCAGGATCCAGCTGGGACAAGGTTGATTTTTACAGTAGGCAGGGCATTGTAGGACCCAGAGGATATTTTATAGCACCTCATATCATTCTGTGAGGAGAGGCAAGGCTCGCTTCCTGATCAGGGCAGCAGGATGATCAGAGTTGTAATGTATTGTTGAGGGTTTCTGTGGGGTGAGTAAAAACATTTATTTTCTCCTACAATCTGTCATTACCATTGTTATGTTTATTTTCTTATGTCATTGTAGTTTTGGGTAAGTTGTTCTTATCTCAGCTCAAGATTGTTACCTTTTGTGCTTCCAATTCTTCTCCCATCCTGTGTCAGGGGAAGGGGAGGAGCAGGGGTAAGTAAGTAAGAAGTATTTGGATCAGAGTGTTTCAGTGAAAATACCAAATTGGAGAATACCATTCCTAAATCACAACTGTGAAATCTAACTTCTGCTGAAGTTATTATGGATTAAATATTAATTTAAGCAATCAATACAAGACTAGGAATATTCAATACTTAAATTCTACAAACATTTTCTGTATATTTTCTTTTGCCTCTCCTGGCTAAGGATTTACCTATTTCTAATTTTCATCAATTCTTTCTGAAAATAAGTGGTGTGTTATGCATTTACATACCTTCTCATTTTAATGTTTCATGACAAGTTTATTAGTTTTAAAATAGATTTGAGGTATTTGAACAGCTGCCAGTTTGAGGAACTTGAATTAATATGTTAAAATATTGAGCAGAAAAGTTCTAATGTTCAATACATAGTTTGGTTTAATTCATATAGAATATTTTTCTGCTATCAGACAATGGCTATAGTGCAGTTATTGTGAAATCAATATATTTGTATATAAAGATTTAATTGATTCAATATTTCCCTATTATCTCCCTGTAAAAGGAAAATCAGAAGCTCCTAATAAATATTTTGACTTTTAAACTAAATTTTTCGAAGCAAAGTTATCAAGGGACAATAATATTTTTGATAAAACTTGGAATGATCTTTAATTTCTAGGGAAACTACTTTCAGTTATTAGATTTTAGATTGTGTAGTGTATCTTTTATATAATGCCTGCACGTCACTTATTTTATTTATCATGAATTCAAAGGGAAAGAAGAAAAACTGAAGCCAAAACTGGAAAATTTATGAACCATATGTTTAGAAATAACTGTGAAAGTGTCTGGTTTCCAACCAAGGGATCTGGACAATGCAGCATTTCCCAGGAATAACACCCTAGGTAATTAATGAATTCAATGTGAGCTATAAAACTCTGCTAGGATAATCAGCAGCATTCAAAACCCCTGAGATTATTTCAGGAGCATGAGAATTTATAAAGAATATAATCTTTTGTTTTGTTTTGTTTTGGTTTTTGTCTATTTTTAAATCTTTTTCTTTCTTCTTCAGAAGAGGACATAGAGGAATCAGAAATGAAGGAGTGAAGTTGAACATGGGAAAAAGGAAAGATGGAAGAGGAGGGTTTTAGCTTTTATCTTTTTTTCTCACAATTCAAATCTATTTTAATTGATCATAAATTAAATTGTCTTTTCACCAATTTTAGTTTAGTTTGTCTCCTTATTTTTATCTCAGTCCATGAGCTTTCTCATCTTATTTTCTCTTTTTGTCCTGTTGAGGAGTGGGAGTGAGAGAGCATCTGGGTAGGCATCTGGCAGCTGACATGGTCAACCTACCACAATGAAACAATAGATTGTTTTTAAAAAAATTTTCCTCTGATGTTTTTTAAAAATCATTTAAATGGAAATTGGCAAGTCTACCAGCAGTGATTGTTTGTGAGGAGAGAGGAATGAAAATTAAACGAGAAGATGATAGGAATTTTTGAGTTTCTGTTTCTAACAGTCTAGGTAAAAACTGAGAGACAACTGAAGCTAAAAGGTAAATTTTTCTTCTTGATGATTTTCATCCCTTTAATACTCATTATCTCTCTGACTTTTCTACAAAAGAGCTATTTCTATAATGCTGCCTGAATGTAATAAAACATTAGAGTAGAATTATTTGTTCTGCTTGACAACATTATTGCACTTTGCCATTAATTGACTCACAGTATCAGCAGAGTACCTCAAAGACAAGATAGAAAAAATATCTCTCTGCTTTTTTTTTTTTTTTTTTAAAGATATAATTCTTAGTGAAACCAGTGGGCAGAGGAAGATCTCCAGACTCAGTTGGGAGGAGTAATGCCCGAAGCAGGTGGTGAGCATTGCCTTGCAGTGTTACAGAGACAGCGGGAAGAGCCAGGGTGGTGGTGTTTGACAGGCTCCAATCTCAAGACGTGAACACTTTGTTTCTCCCAGGTCAGTTCATTATGGCATGAAAAGGCAGGCTGGGCTTTAATAATGCTATAATTGAAAAGGAGATTTTCCATTAGATTGTGGAATTCTGCTGTGGTGCTTAGAGCTGCCTGGTTTGTATGAATGAGACAAGACAGAAGGTTTACCAAGGCATCTGGTGAGGATACCAGTATGGTTATTTCCTTAGTAGTTGTCACCATAAGATGCCCGCCACATCTGAACACCAGAGAAAACCTGCTGTCGTTGTAGAAACACAGAGAGGGCAGGCTTGGCTGCCTTCCTTTCATGGGGAAGTTTTATACTTTCAGGTACAAAGACATTCTGGAAAGATAGGGAAGTGCCAACAAGAAAATGATTGAGGGATTTGAAGAAATTATGAGAGACATGAAGCAGGAATCCTATATGAAAAAAATGTTAAACTTAATTTTGTGTTACCTAGGCATGTATACATATTGCTGTTATTAATACTAAGATTATTATGTAATATGTGGGGCTGCATGCATAGAAGTACAATTAGACTTTTTAGAAAAAAAAAAATTATAGAATATTTAATTCTTTCTGCCTATCCTAAATCACACTTATATAGAATATGCAGCTCAAATAAACTCATTAGTCCATAGCTTTCTGCATGCTGCAGTCTAAATTCCTGCAGGTAGCAGTGACACAGAAATTCTGGGATCACAAAAGTGCCCTGTAATGCATGCTACCATCTGGGATACACTGGGATATGAGTAGTTTTGTGGAATATTTAACAGTTAAATGGTAATTGCAAATATAAGGCCAAGATGCTAGTTAACCTAAATACTACTATAGAGGCTTTAGTTCTTCACCAAAAAATTGTCAATTGAAAGAGGATTTGTGAATAGGACAGTCTGCTGAATGGGGCCGAAGAAGACAGAAAAGGATAATATCCTCACAATATGTTATGCTGTCATAAAAATTAAATTAGTAATGTGCCTGACATATTGATGTTTTACAGCTGAATGCCATTTTTAACTAGAGTGAGCTAAACAGATGCCCCGTGAAATCTATCTTTTCCTTTTGAAGATTCCTGTGTTTCTTTTTTTTTTTCAAAACCTATAATTCTTACTTATTCTTACAATACTAGCAGTATTGAAATGCTTTACTTCTATACCTTGTGACGGCAAAGCTTTTAAAGTGTTTCCTTTTGTATATTTAGAAGAGATGAAGTCCTCAAAGCAAAAAGAAATTAAAAATAAAATTTGACAATAGTCAATAATCTTTATAAAAAGTCCAGCATTGCAATACAAAGGAGGGTATTTAAATGTTAATTCTGCAGTAATTCACAATATTACTTTAGACAAATTTAGAATTTTTTATCATACAAAGAATTATTTTGTAATATTTTCCACAAGAAAGTTTTTGGGTTTTTTTGCTTTTATTCCACAGCACCTATTCCAGGTACCTATTCCTCTTTTAAAAACCTTATTTCAACCTATGAAAATATTACCTTAGCATGAGTTAAATTATCATTCCAGTAAATCCTTATTCTGTTTTCCATCAGAAATCTTGCAAGTATTGTGGTGGGGACATAAACATAGAAGATAACTCTGTTTGCCACGTCTTATCTATGCACAAAACAACAAACTATATGAGAAATGGACTTCTCTGCTTTAGAGAAAAGATTCATGGCAATGAATGCAGCTTCATAAAACTAAAACATCACCTTCTAGGCATAATTAAAACATTGTTTACACTTCAACTTATGTGAATTCTCTTAATACAGTTTAGGTATTGTTGATACTTTTTTTATCTTTGAATTTTTTTATAGATAATGAAAATCCATCTTCAACAAGCTAAATAAGAACTGAAATATGACTTCTCTGTATGTAAATTACTCTTTTTTTATCATTTCATAATATTTAAATGACATAGTCTAACGGATTTTAGGAAAAAGAAAGAGACAAGCCTGTGGCTATTCCTATAGTAATATAAACTATTACTATAGTAATATAATTCCTATAGTGGCTATTCCTATAGTAATATAGACTTTACCTTGTTACACTTTGGCTAAAATGGTTAAAAATATGTGCACTCAAGTTCAGCTATTACATATACAAAAATCTGAGCAAACACAGTAAAGTAAATCATGGTATCAGCTGTTGTGACAGAGTTCTTAAAAAAAAAGACTTCTTAAAAGTATGAACATCCTGCCCTTCCTTCAAAGAGGTGCCAAGCTATTCAAAAATCATGCATTTCTATTGCGGTTTAACCCCAGCCAGCAACTAAGCACCACACAGCCTCTCACTGCCTCCCTCCAGGTCAAGATGGCACTGAGAATCAAATGAGTAAAAGTGAGAAGACTCATGGGGTGAGATTCATGGGGTGAAAAGCCTCACATGCAAGCAAAACAAAGCCTCACATGCATGCAAAACAAAGCAAAGGACTCATTCACCACTTCCCATGGGCAGGCAGGTGTTCAGTGATCTCCAGGAGAGCAGGGCTCCATCACCTGTAACAGTGACTTGGGAAGACAAATGCTATTAATTACTTTGAATGTTCCCCCCTTCCTCCTTCTTCCCCCAGGTTTATTCTGAGCATGATATCATAAGGTCTGGGATAAACCTTGGATCATATGGAGTCAAATGTAGTGATTGCATCCCCTCCCAGCTCCTTGTGTACCCCCAGGCTCCTTGATGGTGGGATGTGGGGAGAGGCAGTAAAGGCATTGGCACTGTGCAAACACTGCTCAGCAACAATGACAACATCACTTTGTTAAGCAACCTTATTCGCAGCACCAATCCAAGACACAGCCCCATAGTAGCTACTGTGAATAAAAGTGACTCTTATCACAGTCAAAACCAGCACAACTTCTTTATCAGTCATGCAGATCTGGCAACTTTATACAGCTTGGGCTAGGTTAAAAGATCTTTAAATTATCCAGCTGCAAATAGCCAGCAAAGTGTGTGGAGTTCCAGAAGCATGTCTGCCAGCCAAGTTAAGCTCAGCTCAGCCCAGCCTGGCCTTGGAGCCTTCTGCAGCTTCCTTCCAGGGCTTCCACATTCTTGGATGAAGAAGTATATCCAGACAGGAATGCTTGTGCAAGTGCTGCTGGGCTGTACATTTGTGAGGCACTATCCTGAGCAGCACAGAACTGATATTCCACCACAGGAAGCTGGAGTTAGCCCTGCCTTTACTCTTTGATCACCCTTCCCTGACTTTTAAAATTACTGTGACATACAGATATATTCTTTGTGTGGCTTTTTTGTTGGTTTGTTTGTTTGATTTGTATTATTTTTGGTTTGTGTTTTTTTGGTTTTTAGTCAGTTTTGTTTAGGTTTTATGGGTTTCTTTACATTAAATCTTCTGAATCAGAAGGTTAATACTTAGGCTTCCATACACTTTCTCTAGACTGGCTTCTGCTTTTTGAGACCTGTATGTGATTTTGGTTTTTTCCTTACAACTTTAAGACATTGCTCTGAAAGGAGAGCAAGATCTCAATGTGAGATTCTCATGTTTTTTTGTTTTTTTTTTTCTTGTTAAGATATGATAAAGATGATTGGAGTCATAGGTTCTTTTAAGCAAACCCAAATGATGCATTTATGAGTAATATAAGTACTTGCTAGAAAAAATTGCATCGATTTTATTCCAAAGCTACAGGTTTCACTGACACACACTAATCACTTCCCAGCAAATATAACTGGATAACACTTTTATTGAAACAGTTGCTAACACTTTTGTGTTGCAAAGTACATAGTCCAATTAAGTGTCATGCAGAACCCAGCATACTATGAAATATCAGGGAGAAGTTCAGTTTTAACATTTCATTTCATTCTGAAAATGATTAGGGACAAATATGTATTATTTATTCTACAGATATATATATACAGTTTTTGGGAAAGAAGCAGCCCAAATTTCTGCATGTGTGGCAGCAATTTGTTGTCATGATAAACCAGTCCTATTTCTGAAAGAGAATTACATGCTGGTAACGTTATTTAGTACAAGAAAGCATTATTACTTTTTAATATCTACTATCATATTAGGATTTTGGCTGTAAATGTTTCTATTTGTTGATTTCTTTTTTGCAGCCTTTTTTTCCCCCTTTCTCACACTCTCTCTGTACAATTAGCCATAAATGTTCCTCTGCTATCTATGTTCTGGTTTTTCCTTTGTAATTTGCAGTTCTTCCTTCTTTTCTGCCTCTTCTCAGCTCTTTTCTTCAGCTATGTCCTATGATAGCTAACAAACATTAAATTGGGGTTTTTTTAAGTTAGCATTACTGTTAATGATATAAATCTTTTAGTTTTCATTTGTTTTATTTTGAGTGTTATCATTTCCACAAGAAGGTCATAGCGCATTTAAGAAACAGGATGCTTCCCTTTCTTCTAGTTTATCCTTGTTCTTCCAAGTTACAATAGCTACTAGATCCTAATGAAGTGCCAGTCCAGTGAAAAGCATTGCAGTGTCATTAATCTGAACACCACACACTTGACTTGGTTTTTCAGTTGTCAGGTAAAACAGGCTGCTCATGAATATTTGGGTTATCCTCAAATATTTTTTTTTCAGCTTTGGACTAGGTGTGGAGTTTTATTCTACCACAATTTTATATGCAAAAGGTGTGTTGTATAAATTTCCAGTGGAACTTAGGCAGAAATTAAGCATAAAGGGAGCATAAGTTATTCATGAATAGAAATTTTAAGATTGTTGACAACAGTAGATCTGTTCTCTTTAGAGTTGTCATTCATATGGATGCATTTCAGTTGAAAGGCATTTACATATTACTTTCCCTCTCAAAATCTTCTCAAAATCAGAATGATATATCTGACTTTTTTGTGTTGAGACTCAGAATATAAGGAAAATAATCTTAAATTACAAATTTATTTCTAAATATTTTAATTATTATATTCAGAATGCAGAGAGAGAAGGGAGGAAGGAAGGAAGGAAGGAAGTGGCAGAAGGAAGGAAGGAAGTGGCAGAAGGAAGGAAGTGGCGGAAGGAAGGGGCGGAAGGAAGGAAGTGGCGGAAGGAAGGATGTGGCGGAAGGAAGTGGCAGAAGTGGTGGAAGGAAGGAAGTGGCGGAAGGAAGTGGCAGAAGGAAGGAAGTGGCGGAAGGAAGTGGCGGAAGGAAGGAAGGAAGGAAGGAAGGAAGGAAAATATCACCTTGAGTTTTCAGTAAGCAAGAGTTTCTGTAAAAGAAACATGTAAAAAGACAAACTAGAAACAGAAGTGGAAGTACAAAAATTGTAGATTCCATCAGTTACTGCATGGCAAGTTTTGTATCCAATTCAGACCAAAGCAGGATCCTTCTATTTGACAACTGTCAAAAGTCAAACTTGCAGACTCAGTGCAACATGGGGTTCTGGTTTGTACTTTTCTGCACATTTTAGTATCACTTATTGTCTATAGAAGAACATACATATTCATGAAGCTGTTTACAATCGACAGACCTTTCCAAAATACAAACCCAGTGGGAGATTTGATAGAACAGCAGCAGGTTTTCTAGGGTCATACTTAGGGGAAAGGAAAGAAATAAATGACTTTTTAAAAACCATACTTTTCTGTTTAAATAAACTAATCATTTAAAAGAAAAATAACTATCTTCCTGAATACTTTATTCATTCATTATGGTCATAGGTAAGTATTACTGATCTTTAGCTAAATATGTAGGAAGAATGTCTTAAAATACATTTATGATGAGTTGGGGCAACAGAGTTTCTTGCACTTTTGATAACTAAATGTCTGTTGCAAATGTAATAACTTAGAACCTTTTCATATGAACTGTCATATTTTATGGTTTGGTATATTATTCTATATGAGTGTTTTAATTAGGAAGAAGAGAACTCCCTATATTAGGTGTATGAAAGTAAACAACAGTATTCTTAAATTATGAAGGATGCATACAGCACTTTGCCATAAATCATGTAATAGGATGACTACTTGTTTTTAAAGAAAAGGAAGCAGCCTATTAACTGTCTAATCAAAGAGTGTACTTAAAGAGCAACGTAAACTAGCAAACCCATGAAATCTTTTTACAGGAAACCTAGATTTGTCCCAAACTAAACTCTTTGGGAAATTCTGTGAGACTTATATGCCCACATCGGTTTATTTATAATCTGTTAATACAGGATCTTGCTTTTATCATTAATCCCATTTCTTTTAATCAGAATGCATCAAATTTCAACAGGGGAAACAAATGTCCTGAATGAACACATCAAAGTTTATGTATCTAAATAAAAGCTTACTTAAGGATCCCTGCCATTTTATTGGTCCACCCTACCTGAGAACAAGACATACCTTACCTACTTCCTTTCACTAATGCAACAGAATTTAAAATAATGGGGCTCAAGTTATTTGCAATGAGTGTACTTTCTTAAGTGCAGTAAATCTTCATTGTAATTGAATTTCACTATGCAAATCAGAACCAAAATTACGTAACTGAGACCAAGATTTAAATATTTACTTCTCACAGTGTGCATGAGTTTGGATTAGTATTTGAGATTTCATAGAAAATAATAAAAGCAGTAATACTCAGATTAATATTGAAACCTAAGATATTTGTGAAGGAATTGAGACCTGTTTTTCTGGTTCTTGTTTCACTCGATACCTCTTGTTTAATTCAGAACATGAAATACCTTCAGCACAATTCAGAGAAAACATTTGCACAAGATGCTGATATTCAAAGTAAAAAACCAGTACAGCAGGGAGGATGAACTGGCAAAACTAGCTTCCTACATGAACCATGAGAAAATGCATGGTTACCTTTAAAATGAATAGACTTTCATGCTTTGAGGTATGTAGCTGAAATGAGAAAAAATTTCTGCATGGAGAGATTTTTCCATTACCAGTTTCCTTCTTATTTTCTTCCAAAACATCCTTGGTCAGATAGATGAGCAATGTGTCATGCTGAGCACTAGATCAGCTATTACTCTGATATGATGTGATTATATGTGGATGTGAATAAATACATCTTACAGACTTTTCCCTTTTGCAACCTGCATTACAAAAAAAAAAAAAAAAAAAAAAAAAAAAAGTGAATTCTTTTCCATAAGATACACAAACTCCAAGTACTGTTATGAACGCAGATAAGCATATAGAAGATAATAAATATATAAGAGTTTTGCTGAATAAATGCCTCAAGGAAAACTACTACTGTGTTTGCTACTCTAGTAATTGTTAAGACCTTACAAAAAGCAAGCTTCAGGACAAAAACCATCTAAACCAAAGTACTTACACTTCTTCAAGTTTTAGGCAAAATGCTTTCCAAAATTTGAAAGTGATGTCAGAGAATTTAGAAAGTGAGGCCACGACACAAACTATTAAATGCTTTGAAATCTGCTGTCTTAGGACACATCTGTGTGACCTTAAGGTGGAAAAATGCTGAATAATGAGAATTGGTGCTGACTAAGAAGAGAACAGTTGGCCATGACAGGAAAAGATGTGTGCTATTGTCTTTACAAACACTTTCATGGGTGAGGGTATGAGTGTTAATGTCTTTGAAATGGGTCTTAATATCTCTACCGAGCTCAAGCCTAAGTTTGGAACAGAACCCTGACAGTTTGACTCCTGAACTTTAGGGTAATAGACAAATGGATCAACACAAAGTCTGTTGCAGAGCCCAGATAGCCTGAACTTCTGAACTTGAACATGGCATGATCAAGGGGAGAGTATGTGGTAGGCAGTCCAGGAAGGTTGTACCTCTCTAGTACCTCAGCCAACAGGGAAAGGTATAAGACAATGTGCAGCTGGGAGTTTAGGATAAAAGGATGCTGTGTCCTCATAAATCTGGAGAGAAAAACTCCACAGTGGTATGCCCCAGAGGACTCTCTTGCTTTATTTGAATAAAGTTGCAGGACTCCTCTGTCTTTATGGACACTGGCTTTTCATGGCATGATTTTCAGCAGAGGCATGTGTGCTAACATGATCTGCTATGACACTGCGAGAAGAGATTCTGCAGGCTGTCTTCATTAAAGCCATTATCTTTGTAGGGATTTTGCATAGCATCCAGAAATTAATTTCTTTTTCCTTAGTAAATACATTTTAAATTAGCCACATTGCATATGCCCGTGTGCACAGTTCACCTTCGGGCTTAAGGCAAATAACATGTAAGTTTCTGGACCAAGCTGGTTTTGAGATAAGAAGAGGAATCAGAGGTAGAAAAGAGCCTGAGCAACTTACACAGACTTTGTGTGTCTAAGCACAAGTTTCTGAGCAGCAGGCAGGTATTAGAAGGGAAAATTCTGTGCTTTATCTATCATAGAAGATTAGGCTGGATGAGCATAACCTCCAACTAAAATGAGAATCTATCTGTTTGCTAGACCAGTAAATATTACCCTTCTAGCAAGACTTTAGTATCTGAACTGGGTACCAAGCCTTAAGGCAATGTGTTTAAATGTTATAAAGGATTCAGAGAGAAAAACAAAATAAAACAATGGAAAAAAAATTAAAAATTACTTACACTAAAACTACTAAAACTAATCTGTTGTTTTCTGAACTGGTAAGACCTGAGGAAACTGTACACAGCTCCTGGGATAAAGAGCATGTCTTGTTCACACAGCAATGAACTTTCTGGACAATATATCAGTGTTGACAGTGTTTCACCACTACATGTGTGGACTTTTATCTAAAGTATGGTTAGTTGAAAGTTATAGGTAGGAAGGCTTAAGGACACTTCAATTACACAGGTGTTTTGCCAGAGGTAAGGAATGGATCACATTCTCCTAGAAAAGGAGTAATGAGGCATAAAAATAAACAATGTCCTGATGATGTCATCCTAAATAATCCATGTGCCTGGCTGTAGAGGCTGAGATGGATGCTGCTCTGCTGCTTGCCTGGAGGAGGTTGTCAGTGGGTGGTATGGGTGAGGAGGTGATGTCAGTCATGTCCCACATGTGATGGTGAGAACAGATGAGCTGAGATGGTGGTGACTGAGGCATTCCATCCACAGGCATGAAGCCAACAACTAGCCCCCAGCCGCCAGAAAATTAAGAAATTAAAAAAAAAAATAAGCTTAAAATTGTCCTTTGAGAGCCAATCTCTTTTCAGGCAAAGGAAAGATTTTACTCACCAAAATGGTTGTTGAGCTTTAGAACAGTGTTATGGAAACTTCCCCATCTGAACATTCACGAGACTCCCTGGCAATCACACTCCCACCACCAGACTTTACTGGGACTGAAGCTGCTTTATGGCGGGAGGCTCCGGTGGCTCCACTTTGCTCCTCACACACCCATTCCACAGTCAAGCCAGGTTTCCTCACTGGTTCAGTCCCAGGTTTCCCACAGCAGAGTCTCAGATGTCTCAGATAAGAAAGATGTGTGCTAATGTCTATACAAACAATTCAATGGGTGAGAGTATGGTTGTTAACATGTTTGAAATGGGTCTTAATGTCTCTACCAAATTCAAGACACAGGTTTGTTACAGAACCCAGACAGTCTGCCTGCTGAAACAGACAAATAGCATGATCCAGAGTTTCTGAACTTTAGGGTAAAATGACAGGTTCAAGGGAGAATATGTGGTAGGCGGTTCGGGAAGGCTATACCTTCCTAGTACCTCAGCCATTGAGGAGAGGAAGGGGGCAATGTGAGGCCAGGAGTTTAGGATAAAGGAGCTGCACCTTCTGGAACCCTGAGAGAAAAACCCCACAGTGGTATGCCCCAGAGGACTCTCTCACTTCATTTGAATAAAGCTGCATGAATCCTCTGTCTCCTTTACGGACACTGGCTTCTTATAGTATGATTTTCTGTACATCTAATTCCATAAAGCCATTTGTTCATGGCATAGTAACCCAGGAACAGCCTGAGCCAGTGACCCCAAGAAGGACCCCACCATGGAACCCCTGGGTTTTTTACCCTTAGAGTTCATCTCTGGCCAAGCTTCTCTCTTCTGTCATCAATCCTAGAAGTATTTAAAAGACCCGTAAACATGGTGATTAGGGACATGGCTTAGTGGTGAACTTGGCAGCATTAATTTAGTGGCCAGACTTGATCATATTAAGGGACTTTTCCAACTTAAATTGTATTGTGATTCTATGGCATGTCCAACATCTAGGTCCAGAATGGAAATTCACCTTTAAACTAGATTGCTTCTTTATAAAGAATGTTTTATACACATAAGATGCTTTTAATGAAAGGGCACTTAATGTTTTTTCAATTGAATCAGGTTGCACACTGACAATACATCAGCCAAGCTTAGCAGGTGAGTTTTCTCTGCTTTTGAGTTTCACATTATAACCAGTAAGTGTTGAAGAGTGATCAATCAATATTTCCACTTTTATCTGGTGAACTGAGTGATTATGTAAATGCCTTATTATTACAGTCGACAAAATTGCATCTGACAATTTTCAGTGATAGAAGTAGGTGGTTAACATTAGCACAACCAAATAATGCAAGAGAAAATATGACTGTAAAAAACAAGGAAACCAATCCCTTCTGATGTGACTTATTTTCTCTCTGTACTTTTAATTCTAAGACATTCATAAATATAATTTTTGGATAAACAGATGATTTTCACTTTGTTTTTCATGTTGTAGGTGCTCACAACTTGATAACTATCACCGTTGCGATTATTATTATTATTATTATTATTATTATTACTATTATTATTATTACAATTTTTCTGCAAAACCATTTTGATTTTGCAATTTCAAAACTGTTTGTAGGCAATGTCATTCTGCTTCTGACAACTTATGGCTTCATGCTTTGCCTTGTGACACGTCTAACAGTAAAAATATACTCATTCTGGTTTCATTCACAGGATCAGCAATCTGGTACAGTCTCCAGAGGAAGGAGTTCAGCTACTCAACTAGTCAAATACTGCCATCAGCATGAAGTGTAATTGTAGAAAAGGTGTTCTGTGGCTACCACCCTTAAGCCATCTTCTTAAAAGAGTGACAATTTTGTTCTCTTTTGCAGCTTATTTTATATAGTGTACATCTCAGGGAAACTTCCTTCTTTACCATCTTCACCTAATCCCACTCTCTGTCAAAGGCTGTCACAAAACTTACTCTTTTGTTATGAGTAAGAGTGAATCACTTCTTTGAAACTGAATTTCAGTTCTCAAATTCACAGCCTGGCTGAGGAGATTTAGCCGTCACACCTGCATTATACATTCAGCCTCACAGCAGCTGAAATAAACAGCCTTGTAACAATTACTCCATTTTCATGTTAAGTTTGCTACTCAGCTCTGTGTGAGAAAGTCTACAGGACATTTTGTGCATTCACTCCAAACCTTTCCAGCAAATCAATGCACCATAAAACATCTGAAGTAGTCCAAAGCTTACTCTACTAGTCATTAACTTAATCAACTGCTGATCAGACAAGACACAGATAGTATATAACGCCAAATCTGTTCACTTACATTGTCGATATTCAGCCTTATTTTTGTGTCTTAATAGGACACTAGTCTAATTACCAGTAGATTTATTTGTATTGGTTAGTAAATGAAGCTGTTTTCCCCTTAACAAGAGAGTCAGTGGAATCAGAGCTGGCATTTCCATTATTTCATTTTCTAATTCCAAAAACAACTGATGAAACCTTAATGAGGTGGATGCTTTCAAGCTGTCATTAATCTTTGCCTGAAGTTCTTTAATAGGATTAATAGTCTCAGAAAATAACAACCCAATAGAACAACCCAAACCCCCCAAACCAAACAAACAAACACCCACCCCATCAAGTAAACAGTCGATTGTCAATCTGAGGGCTTTCTTCATGAATGATATGAGGCACTCCTACTCTTTTGTAAACAAAATTGGATGGGCCTGGAGGAAATATCCCTTTAACAGAATAAATAAACATATCCAAAGTGAGTGGATATCACTTGGGAAGAAAATCTGCGTGTGCCTATGTTTGATGTAGAGGAAGTAAAGAGAATGCTAATTAGAAATCCCACTGCTAAAGTGACATTTCTATCATTTATTTCTGCAGTACTGTATCACTGCAGCAATATATGCAATGACAGTAAAAACTCCAAGATGTAAAATCTTGGCTGTTTTGTAGAACTTGATGAAAGTCTGGTGTCAGGCTGGGTGAGCCAGAGAGATAGATGAAGAATGCGATACATTTTATGTTTACATGCAAGCATATTCCTGCACAGCATTTCCTATGTTGTGATGAATACTTCTAAATAATTTGCATAATATATATTCTTTTGCTTTTGGAGTTTTCAAAAATACACAGTAGGCACTAGTTTTAAACTTGCATGTAATGAGCTTGCTATGGGGTTGAATTTGTTTGTTTATTTTTTTATTTATTTATTGTTTCACTGAAAAAAATTCATCAAATGCTGATTGCTTCCAGCAATTGACTTTCTACAATATCACTTGTAGAAATGAACTTTTTTTTGAACTGGAGCTAAATTTTAAAGCCAGATAGTGCAAATTAAATCTGTAAATATGAAATTATAAAAGAAGGTGCTATCCTTTATAAAACTATTTAAAAAAACTGAAAAGATAATTTGTATTATTTAAAAGCCCATATCCATTTAAAAAAAGTTTCATAATGGAGGTTTCTGTTGCAGATCTTATTCATTTGCCTACTTCTGTTTCTGAAAGGTGCACATTTTTCTACATCAACTTTAAAAATTAATACAGTCATACATAAGAAAAAAATCAATGTTACATGTCAGCATGCATATATTATGCCTGAGCTTACTGTGGAATGAAAGATATCCTATATAGGTTTCTGCACTATTTGAAATCTGAAATCTTTCAAATACTTTTTAATCCAGACTACATAACTATATTAAATATTTATGCTGTCTTGAATTTATTTTTTTTTTGTTAGCTAGCGTGTATGACACTCTCTTTAAAATCTGGGCTGCATTGATTTTTTTCTATTTGAGTTGTGATTATATGTGGAAAACTTGCCATGTTTTCTAGTCAAAATTGAGTAGACATTATGTTCTTTATGAAGTTAACAAGCTGCATGATTCTTTTGTTTGATCCACATAATAGTAAACCTGGATTTTGAATGTCAGTCACTGCAAATGGTCATTTGTACAAGGCTAGACTTCAGCTAGAAATAAGATTATAGTTTGCAATAATTTTTCATTTTCTTTTGGGGGTCATCTGGAGGAAAGTAACAACACTTTTCTATTGAAATCAGCTGTTTATTCCTAGCAGCCTTATTTTTAACATAACCTGAAAGACATAAGATTAAATGTTTTCAATTTCCTTCAAAATTTTCTATCTTTTTTTCCTTTTTTTCTTACTTTCCTTCACTTTCCTAAAAGGGTTTACATTTCAGTTCATGATCTTTCAACTGTTGTCAGAGATCCTTCAGGGTCTGCTAACCTGAACAAATAAAACCAAACACTAAACCAAAGTCCCAGGGGAAAAAATAAAAAAACCCTTCTTTTTCTCATCCCTACATGTATTATTACTCACCATCATGAAAAGTAAATTGATGAAAATGCTACATAACTAAGCAAAATCAAAGACTAAATCAACAATATTAACTTTTGTGCAATCATGTCTGATCACTTGACCCTCTAGAGGCAAAAGATGCACCATAGGTATGAACTCTGTGCAGATGTTTCAGTAGAGCCAGGTGATGAATATCATCAGGAGTCAGGTCCTATGTAACAAGCAGCATTACAATACCACACCATCACAGCATTTAGACAAAGGCTTTGGTTTCTTCACCTCACATGGCACAAATATTTGAATTTTGAGAGTATGGAACTTGCTTCTTCCAACATGACCAGAACTTGTGCTTTTCTGGTAATAGGATTAGTATTATATTAGTATTAGCACTGCTGTGATAGCTAACTTCTACTTCTAGTGCACAAAATGTGGTGACATTTTGTTGGATATGCAATAAGTGCCACTGACTGTCCAACGACTGCTGATCAAGGAAATTAGGGATGCTTACATGGTCAGGCAGAAGATAGTTCTTTAATCTTTAAAAATTAATCTTTTAGATTTCCAAGTCAAAGATGTTTGATTTCAAATCCTCAAATATACAAATGTATTTTTCAGCATTACTGACGTACAAAATATGAGCTAGCTGGAGGACATAAATTTATTTAGAAGTGGCACTGGATTATTTACAAAAATCCCTGTTTGGCAAGCATGTTTTTTGATGGCTTTGAAGTTCTGCTAGCTTGTAGACTAAGGAAAGAGAGAAAAATGAGAAACCCGAGGGATCAAACTATAAAGTCTACAATACTGAGAAATTTGGGGGAAGAAATCATAAGTTACAGCGATCCCAAGGTGTCTAAACTGCAGGGCTCCAACATGAATATCCACTGCATCTATTCAGCAGAGCAAACCAACATGGCCTTGGAGCTTGTCTCAGCAGAATGGGATGCACTAGAGAGAGGGTGGCAACAGCTGCAGCATGCCTTACCTCTGTATGTCCTGAGCAGGTCTTTCTTAAAAGACATGAAAAAACACCAGTATCTCACGAGGCATAGAATGCTGACAAAGCTATATATAGGCAAAATAACGAAAAATTTAGAAAGCAAGAAAATCCCCAAACTTTTCTGAAGTTTCAGAAAGGTTTATTTCCACTCAAAAATCAAAACTGTTTCTTACAGTACTTCTGAATATGACTATGAAACTGCTCTTGGGAGCTAACCTATTCCTCCTCTCTTGTAAAGGTTTTTTTTTTTTTTGTGTTTAATAAACTGAAACGTGGTCTTCCCTTCACTGGTTTTTAATAAATTCCTCATCTTTACATGAATATGTTCTGTGTCTGGCCTGCTGACCTAACTCTCACCTTCTGACATAGCAAGTAGATTTAGCAATATGACTGAAGAATATTTTAAAACTGAAATAATGGTCAGACCACTGTCTGATCCAAATCCTGCAGGGTACCATGCAATTCTTAGTTCCTCTTGGGTTAGCAAAACCTTCCATCTTTCACTGTGAACAGCTCATTTAACACATTAGAAGGTATCATCTTGCCTTGTAAAGCTCAGGTAAAAAAAATCCCAAGAAAAAATTGAAGCATTATTATAGCTCAAGGGTGTCCTACCTGTACACGAGAGACCATTGGGCTATTAATCTTGATCAGAAAAAGAGATGGTTCCAGGAAAAGACACTGAGAACAACTTTATCTTGTCCCTCTAACGATACAAAAACAAGACAGGTATGATCTTATAGCTCTGCCCGTAGCTCAGGAGTGGGGAATGTTGTTCCAGGCTATGTCACAGGCTTCCCCTGGGATCTTTTGTAGTCATTTCTGTCCAGACTGGTTAGATGCTTAAATCTTCACCCATGAAGGAACATCTGTGAATCTGTGCTGTAGACTCTGAGGGCATCAGTTTCTTAATGCAAAACGTAAACTACAATCTACTCTGTCCCACATTATAGTTTTCATCAGTATTAAAAGAAGACATTCTGATGTCTGAGATGATCCATGTAAATTTGTATGTTGGGTTTTTGTGTGGATAGCTACTAAGTCTGTGGGAGAGGTGTGAGAATCTGAAAAGTTAATGGCTTAAATATTGTTAAAAAAGGACTTTGACCATTATACAAAATTATACAGTCAAAACTGTATAAAGCTGCTGCTACCACCAAAGCTCACTTCCCACCCAAATATGCTTCCTGAAAGGAGCTGGACTGTGGTAGATGGTAAAGGTGAGAAACTATTCCCTAGTTATCTTTGGCCTAAGGAGAAGAATATATCCACAAGGAAAGCCAAACCCAGCCTCTGTTCTGAAAATCAGCTCTGGCTGTGTTCAGTGGGGGCAAGCCACAGCCCACCGACTCATGCCTGAGGCCTTCCAGCAGAGCATTTCACGTGGTGCAGAGTGATGCAACAGATCCAGAGGCTGTTGGAAGAGACTGTGTCAAACTTCCCCCATCCAGGAGAGTTACCTGGGCGTTCCCACCCAGCCTGAACATATGATAATACATTGAACTCTGTTTCCTTCAGGACCCTCACCACTGGGAAGACCATAAAAAGAGGACCAATGGGACACTGTCAGGATCCATGGAGCATTGATATTTTCTACTTAATCTGTTTCTTTGTCACTTGATTTCTGTCCTGCCCTCCCTCTCCCTCTCCCTCTCCCTCTCCCTCTCCCTCTCCCATTTCTCATTTACTGTTACATAAATTTATACTATCAACTTCAGCGTACGGTCTCATTTGCACCTTAATTTGGTCAGAGGCATCTCTCTTACAATTTTAATAACTGCATCTTAATAGGAGGGATGGAAAGAAAAATGCTGGATTCTGGACAGGGTGTTTTATCCTCGTCTTGCTGTTCAATCCTTTAAAGTGTGCTGTTATTTAATTGTAATGTAATATTTATTTTAATTTCTTAGGCTTCACAAAGTCTAAGCATTTTGGGTCTATCACACCAGACTAAAAAGTTTTTACTTTTTTTTTTTAAACCTGCTGTAATCGGTCTTGCTGGTATATGGTTTATTTTATCCATAGCAGCATGTACGGTGCTGTAGTTTTGGTTTGTAGGGATCAAGTTGGATCATCATATCCCACACAATTCCAGAGTCAGCTGTGTGTTGATGATTCTCTCAGTCATGGTTCTCCAGCTCAGGGCACTAAGGCTCCCTTGGTCCATCACCCATGTTGAAGATGGAGGCAAAGGATGCCTTAAACACCTCTGCCTTGTTCATGTCCCTGTTTGTAAGGAGACCATACTCATCCTGTAATGGGCTGATGTTATTTTTACACTGCCTATTGTGATTAATATATTTGAAAAATACATCTTTTATATTGTCACTCACATTTCTGGCAGCTACAACTGTATTTGAGCTCTGGCTATATGAATTTTCACCCTACAGTGCAAGCAGCATCTCTGTATTCTTCCTATGTCACTCAACCCTGCTTCCATAGATGTTCATTTTTTGCTATATGTCCAAGACAATACTCTGGTTCACCTAAGCCAGTCTTCTGCCTCATCTGCTTCACTTCTAATATTTGGGAATTGCTTGTTCCTATGCCCTTAAGAGGTGATGTTTAAAAAGTGACCAGCAGTGATGGACACAAACAACTGGAAAAATATTTTCCCAGGGGACCTAATTCACTAATTCCCAGAGCAGCCAAAAGTCTGCTCTTCTTATGTTCAGAGTTGAGATTTTGCCGGCACTTTTCTTCCAGTCAAACAGAGATTTTAAATTCAATCCTGTTGCAGTTACTGCGGCCACCAATCTCCATTTCACTCTTGACATCCACACTGTTGACTAGCAATAGACAAAGGAAGGTATCTTTCTGAGGCAGTTCCCTAAGGAGCTCTTCCATAAAGTTGTCATCAAACTTTATAAGGAATCTTCTGGCCCATGTTGTGCCAGCTTTGGTATTCTTCCAGTTAATTTCTGCCAAGTTGACAGAAGTTGACTTCAAGTGTCCATTAGTTCCTCAAAGAGTAATTAGTGTAACTGCCCTGGATAGGAGGTCTACAGTGAACTCCCATGATAACATCTGCATTATTTGTTTGTCCCTTGATTCTCACTCAGATGTTCTCAACTGTGCCACTGCCAGTTGTGAGCTCCATATATTCTACCCCTTCTGTTGCATACAGTGCCACCCCTCTGCCTCTTCTGCCCTCTTTATCCCTCCTGTAAAGCCTGTAAACATCCAATATATCATCCAACCAGATTTCATTTATTTAATATCAGCAACATCAGATCTCAGGGACTGGGCCAAAATTTCGAACTGGTGGCATTTGTTTCTCATGCAGGGTGCATTACTGTAACAACATTTCAGGTTTGGTACACAGTCGCCTAAACTTCATGAAGTAGATTGAGGGGCCCCATTAGTGCTCATTTCCTTAAGTGTTGGCAAGCCATGCCATTGCTCATCACTGTCTAGCCTGGTTTTGTCCCTTTGCCTCTTCCAAAGTAGCACAAAACTCTATCGGTGAGCCATACTAACTCCTTTGCTAGAACCTTTTTCCCCTCTGAAATAGGTGTATTCCGTTAGATGTCAGTAGACCAGGTTTTGAGTAGGTCATCCCCTGGTCAAACAATCCAAAATTTTTCTGATTACACCACCTTCAGAGTCACTCATTGACCTGATGGATCTGATGATGTTTTTTTTATTGTCCAAAAAGTCATCTCAGCCTCAGTACCATGAACTTAAACTTGGGAAGGACGCTCACTATAGTTATTCACGTCTTTCTGAAAGAAATCAACTTCTGTCAAGAAAGGAGTTGAGATATAAACTACTCCTAGTTTCATATTCCTCTTTGAGATTCTTAGAATTTCTCTCTTTACATTATTTTCAGTGTAATTTCTATATATTTGCATCTATACTGCTCCTGCTATTTTAGACTTTTAAAGCATATTTCGGCACACCTGTATGAAGTCTTTCTTTAATGAAATATAATGATTTGAAAAAGTCAGAAGGGAGTTATTAAAATAGAATTTAAAGGAGGATTTCACACAGCTTACAAGTCAGAGGATTCATCTGCCAGACTTTTCTTTTCCTCTCTCTCTACAGACTTATGCCTTTTAATCCTTCATAAAGATTATTTGATCAGAATCACATAAAAACTGTAAGCATTTATTCTAGCAGCACACTTGTAATCATCATTGGAAAATGTATTAAATCTCTTGTCAAGCTGGGTAACTCATGTGAAAAATATTTCTTCGATCCAAAGAGGAATGATTTCATCACAATTTAGTTTTATGAGGAAGGCTGAAGAAAGCACATAAAAATTAACAGTAATCTCATGAGAAAATAAAGTAACTGGCTTGAAACAATTTTAGGAAAAATAAATTTAAAATTCCAGTAACACAGAAAAAACTCTGAAGTATAACACTGGTAAGTTAATGACACTCAGCTATCTATAAAAGTGGTGTATTTTAATATAAAATGAGCAAAAGCATTTTCATCACACAGTTTAAACAGGATCAAAAGACATCAGTGCTCTGATTAAAACACATGTAGCATTAGAGGAGACAAAAACTTATCTTGTAAACAATAAAATTATAATAGACTGGAAAATTTCCTAGGTTGACTTTTTCTTTGTTTGGGTGGGGGTTTTTATAAAGACAAAATGTGAAAATGGGTAGGGAAGACAGCCTAGACATGCAGTTGTGTATCAAGCTGCTGTGCCACACTCTCATACTAAAACAGATCAATTTCTATCTACTCCAAAATACCACCTCAAAAACTGTTACAGCCTGCAAACTGTAGAGGTAGGATGCAATACAGTGAGGAACTATGAAAATTGACATTGTTCATATCATCCATTTGTTGATTTTTGCCCTGACATGCCAATCTTTACATCCTTTTAACTTTTTAAATGTTCATAATATAACTAGGGAATGTTAAAAAGGGACAGTGAATACACAAACCATTCACTGATACAGGCTAAAATGCTAGAATCTTGCATACAGTAATGTATAGATAAAGGGACATTTCCAACTTACCCATGATATCAAAGAGTAAGACTCATAAGGGATTGACAGACCTCATAGCACCAAATTTAAACATGGACTTAAATTTTATGAGGTATTAAGACTTACATTTTTGTAGTTACGACATAAAAGCCTTTTGTGTTGAGGTGCTCAATGTTTTTGAAGATAAAACCTTCAAAAATGGTTTTAGAAAATAATATTTTCTTCAGAAAAAAATTGAAGGGGAATCAATTAGTTTGTCAACAGAAAGACAAAAAAAGTCAGAAAATGGAAAGATATAAGATGTGAAAACACATTTTATGATTTACTTGAAGACAAATGAAAATGTAAAAATGTGGCATGTATCAGAAAATAAATCCTGTAATTAATAAGCACTGAAGTAGAAGTATTAGAGCCTAGTAAAATGCTTGTTCAAAACATCTGATCCTCATTATTTTTATCAAGTTCAAACAATTAGTTGCTTCTTTGTTATCTATATATAAAGACAAGTCTCTAAAGAAAAAAAAAGGAAGCATTGACCAAAGCATTAACATCAAACCTTTACATCCCTAATTGCCTTTTCCAACTTAAAGTTCTTTGTGGAGAACAGGGAATTAAGAAAAGAGAACGGATGTAAGGATTCATCCCATTCGGTCAGAGGAAAACAAGAGTATGTCTCCCTGTTACGAATGAAAATAAATAATATACCTAGTAGAGTGGAGAAACGGGAAGCCTTAAAAGAATAACTCTCTTTACAATGCCAAGATCAGCATCTGCTTATGTCATTTGCTAGATTATCCAGTGTCCTTATAGCAAAAATTTTCAGTGTTTTGTTGATGGGCTGGTACACAGCAAGGTCTGTGCCAGATTGTCCCGTTTCTCTTCACTCCATTTGGAACTTACTCAACCCCAGAAAGTACTAACTAAATGTGCCCTTTACCTGCAAGTAACAGCTGTTGATTAAAATCTGTTTTGTATAAGGGACTGGGATACAGGATGTTTTTTATTGCAAGTTCATCTTCAATAACACCAATTCTTATTTAAGGTTGTTTGTATCTAGGCTTCTGCATCTGTCTTCTACTCCAATACCAAATCAGGCAGCTATCATTGTCATGCTCCTGAAAAGAGTTTCTGACATCTATTAAAAACATTTTCTATGATACAGAGATAAAATATCAGTCAATGGACTAAAATATGATTGATCTGAAAATATGAAAAGAAAATTAAGATAAAATCTATTCCTTTTTTTTTCTTCCTCATCAAAACAATTTGAAAGCTCACATGGAGAAAAACATTACAACATAATGGCTTTGAATAGTATTGCAAACTGAACTTTTGGATTTTTTTAAACTCATATTTCTGAATTACTTGTTCATGGTAATCATCTTGCAAATTCTGTTGTGTCCCTGCAAAACTAATATAATGTGAAGGAAAGAAGAAACAAAGCTGATTTCTATCCAGTAATTATGCAAATTTATAATAAAAATAGGAATTTTAATGTTTAAAAATTTAAGAACTTGTCTAAAAAATAAAGCATTTAAAGTCTTTCTTCTGAATTTTTAAAATTATTTTCTTTTTGAATTTTAATTTTTGAATTAGTACCATATATGATGTCATTTTCAGCAATGTGATTCTGCGTAACAACTGCCTCAGAAACATCTTTTTCAATCTGTCTTATAGTCAGTTTCTCACAAGCAGTGTTTCTCATATTTGTGGGAAAACAATTTAAGAGAGAAACAAAGATGCTTTTGAATCCGGTATGAAATTAGGAACTCAAAGTTCACATACAAATTTGAAAAGTTTAGGCTACTATCAGGTAAATCATTGTTCTGTGAAGGAGTTTATGTTTTGTAATCTTTAAACATCACTATTACAAATAAATAACATGAGTGACACAGCAGAATTAGATCATAATTGTCAGTAAGACATTCCTGTGAGGATTAGTAAGGAAGCTTCCCTGTCCAGCCGTCCTGGATTCACTCTGGCAGTCATCTCACACCACCTGAGCTGTGACCCAGGCCCTTCGCAGCCACAGCCTCAAAACTCACACAGCCACACCGGCTTTCCTCACTGGCTCGACTGCAGGTTTTTCACAGCAGAGGCTGAGAGACCCAGATAATTAAAATAATTTAGTCCTGGTGCAATAGCTAAATAACAAAATAACCTGGGTGTTCCAGGCCCTTTGTTATGCAGAGGGTTGGCAATTCCCAGACTCTTGCCTCAAGCTCCAGCCTCCCAGAGCGCAGCCTGCAGCTCCCACTGCATCTGCACCCCGAGCTGCCACACTGAAGGTATTCCTCAAGGTTTTTGCTGAATTTGATCTGGTATCAGAATACTCTCTTTTTAAAGTTAATATTCCATATGGAGGTAAAATAATGTCATGTTTTATAAGGGAAACTACTCAAAACTCAGAGAATGTCCTCTGAGACAGATCTAGTAGCATTTTTCTGGTGTAAATTGCCAGAACAGAGATCTCTAATGCCATTTGAGATTTCCTAGATTATCCCAAGTAACTTCCTACTGACAGTCCAGAAGGGAATATGGATCATTCATAGGTTTTGTGTCATGCTTGATAGCTTCTTATAGATATTTAGAGTACCTCAGGGCTTCTCAGATGTCACTAAGTGTTTTTACATCAGGGGAATTAAGATGACCCTTATTGCTTTTCTCTCTCTAATCAGGTTTGAAAGAGGAAGCAAAACACATTTGAGCAATAAGCAGTTCTAGTAATCAAGACAGCTTTTAGACCACTCCTTTTCCTTTTGGTTCTTATTTTATTCAATATTCCCAAGTTAAAAATCTTGTTTACAGGGA